>CATIWQ010035690.1:0-38470 GCA_949673415.1 Euphorbia schlechtendalii
AGATAAAATAAAGAAAATAAAATAAGTTTTGTATTTTGGGTAGAAGGGTTAGAATAAAGAATGAGTAAATATAGGTATGAAAGAATAGAGAAGCTAAATATATATATAGATTTTCCCTATGAAATAAGGATAGCAGAGAAAGCATGCAAGTTCAACAAAGATGTTACAATTCACTAAACTAATCTAACAGACTCGGTTCTAAATATTCAGATGTTCAATTATTCACCGCAAAGCAACACATGAAATGACTTTTCTAAACCTAGCGCAAATGAATTAAGATGATTATATAAACCTGGATAATGTCAATACTATGCTTAGTACGGGTTGCTCACACATAGCCATATTTAGCAAGTTAGCATTCCAAAAATGTTGGCTCACAAAACAGTGTTATATCACAGATCCAGTGATTATACACAATATTGTTAACCCTGAAACTACTCTTAAAATTAACTCCAATGCATAAAACTTGATTAACATAAAAGACTTAACATGAAATACGCATTATGACACATAGACATATCATAAACTTCGAAATAGAAAGTATAAGCAGAAAGCAAAGCAAAGTTGTGTGGTATGCAAGTGAAAGCTAAAGTTGATCAAATCGTATCCACTCTTTAATGGAAGTCGTCAATTCCCACAATTCATGCTTCTACTTTGAATTCGATCTCGGCTCGTACTGAAACCTCTACTAGGATGATATTCTTTGCGAATATCGAACAAACGAATATTGAAGAATGAAATCTTTTATTGATAAGTGATTTGCAAGTACACTTATACAACAATCGCTCGAGAATATAGAGAAATCTAATGATCAAAATAAGGATTCGAATCACTTAAACATTTTCTCGTTAACGCTTATGAACGTAGCGAATTCTCTATCTATACACATGTTATATGTAACCCTGATCTTCTTGCCACATCCACTCTGCATTGTTGCATGAAATTTTAAGGTTTGGAACCCTATTTATACAGTTCAAAGGGTTACGTCTATCCATACGAAGAGTCGCATCCAATGGTGAAAGATTGCATCACTTCATTATGATTGGTTGAGAAGCTTCAATCTAATCCACAATGGATAGGTACCTTTTCATTATTGGTTGACTTCTGATAAGTGTCTTTTCATTGGTAGTTGATGGCGGTTGATGGCAGTTGATCATACTTATCTAGCGGTTCGTAGTTAAGAAGATAAAACAAGAAAACTGTCCAAGTTGTGACCGTGATATACATATCGCGATTGTGAATCTTTGGTTGGCTGACTTCTATTCTGAAGAAGAATAAGTAGCGACCGTGAATGATTGTCGCAACCGTGAAATGCATTTTCTTCAGAATTCTCCTTACAACTTCACTGATCTTTGACAGCTTCGGTCCTAAGCCAAATCTTTAAATTTTACGTATCTTTTTGCTCTTTTTTCACTCTTTTTTCATAGAATTACACTTTAAATCATTTTACTTCCAAGATTTACCTAGTATTTGCATTTGCATAAAAAACAACTACATACCACGTGAAATCTTTTATATGAAGTATAAAAATTACTTAAACTATAGTGTTTAGTGTATAAAATTAATATGATATTAAGTGTAATTATACACTTATCAGTATTATATATATGCGCATTGATAAGATAAATTATGTTACTACTTCATACCATAAAAGTGAGAGGACATAGTGGGAGATATATGGTGTGAGAACTGCACATACGTGTTACTATGAATAGTCTAAATATCCCTAGTCATATTTTCATTGAGACTGAACATCAATAAAGTGGACAGACTAGCCTGTGTAGGCTTACTCTTGGATTAGATCCAAGCAGCCGATCTCACGAGCTGAAGGTGGTACCTTGAGTTAACACATGAATGTATTCAGGTGATACATTAGAGACTGATATAAGACAGACACTCAAAAATAACTATATCCATATGTTGGTGTCATGTCTTATTACAGTAGCAGTACAAGTATCCTTAGACCTGAGAAACTAGTTACCATATGTAGGAATTGTTATACTAAGGGTCATACTTATTCATACCCTTGTTATTAAGATAACATAGATGATTACGGGTATAGTGATGATCCCATGTTGGTAAGCAGAGTAGTCAAGATGGGTTCCATCACTCCTAATATAGTGATATAATGGGAGTTGTACCTTAAGGCCTTTTATTGAAGAGACGCACTCATAAACCGTTTATCAGAGTATAAGATTGATAGAATGGGTTTCTAATCAATCTTGATACATTATGGCGAGTGGTGTCCTTCATAAACAAGTTTAATTCTAGGATAGTTACAGCTATTACATGAGCTAACACTTAATCCGAGCTCAATAAACTAGACGGTACTTAACCTGATGGAAGGAGTGTGTTGTATTGGTTACTAGAGAATCGGATCAAGCCATAGGCACGTGAATGTTTTGAGTATCGGGGGATCATACGCCTTTGCTAGAAAGCCCATTTGATCATCTAGAGGTATCGGGTTCTATAGGTGCAAGAACTTAAACATGGACCTTGTTTGTTTTGCATGCTTTGTGGAGTCTTGGCATAATGGAATGATTATGATATACGAGTCTTGAGCATGTTCCCTTAGAGTTTATAATTCCAAATAGCCTAGAATTATTATTATCATAATCATATCCATCGTATTGGACCTAGAGTAGGGCTAGATTAGCGGCACCAATAAATCCCTACAATAATATTAAGGCGGTAGATTATCTTCCCATCATAAGTTGTGATACGAACCTTATTAATGGATGTAAGGTCATGTACAACATGCTTTCCCTTAACATGTGTTTAGTCATAAGACTAGATGGGGTTAATGCCTTAACCAAAATGGGTTAGTTGTCCATATAATTGGATTTAATGCTAGATTTGAGACACATTTGAGGAGTCGTACAATTGGGTACACACATCTTGAGAAAGAGAACTCAAATGGATTAGCAATTGCATTGGATGCAAATACACGGGTTTCACCATGGTTATCTTGTATAGCTTGACATCCTATAGCAGGGGTCATGATGAGTGGCTATGGATGCTGTCTACTAAGGAAAATTGGTTGGACCAAATTTTTTGAATTTAAATAGAAGGGCCTATTTGAATAATGAGAAAATAGTAGGAATTATGTGTTTAATTAAAGACCTTATATTAAATGCATGTACATATACTAATGTCTAAACAAATTATATCTTATATCTAGGTTGAATATGATCACTAAATAAAATACTCGCATTGATATCGGTCCTCTTGTTAACATAAAGTATGAAGCTTACAACTTCAATGAGTGGTTTGAGACTGTTAGAGGAGTTCTTTAGAACTACAACCTGGATTACATTTTGACTGATCCTAGTCCTAAACATCTCGATAAGAATGATTTTGCATGTGAGATTAATGATTATGAGGAGCATAAGGGAAACTATGAGTTTGATACAAAACTCATGTTACACAGGTTAGGAACCATGAGTTTTATACAAACTCATGTTACACGGGTCAGGTCGGGCTCCAATCGCTCATGAGCCATACGAGTTTTCTCATCACTGATGATAACCATCTCTTCCTTATAGAAGATGATGAGCCTAAAACTTAGAAGGAGGAAATGGAAGGCTCAGAGTTTGATAAATGGTTTACAGCCATGAGGTCAGAGATGGACTCCATGTACAAAAATCAAGTTTAGAACTTGATAGATGCTCCAAGTTGGATTAAGCACATAGGATGCAAGTGAGTATTCAAGAAGAAAATTAACATGGACAGTAACGTAATTACCTATAAAGTAAGGCTGGTTATAAAAGGTTACAGTAAAAAAGAAGGCATGGACTATGATGAAACCTTTTCACCAATAGCCATGCTAAAGTCAATCAGGATACTCCTTAAAATTTTACGATTATGAGATTTGGCAAATGGATGTGAAAACATCATTCCGTAATGGGAATCTGGATAAGGATGCGTATATGGCACAACCTGAGGGTTTTACATCAAAGGATGGCTCAAAGGTATGCAAGTTGCATAAGTCCATTTATGGACTTTAACAAGCATCAAGGAGTTGGAATATTAGGTTTGGCGAGATAATCCAAGAAATTGGTTTTGTGTCAAATGCTAATGAGCCATATGTATATAAGAAGGCTAGTGGGAATGTGATCATTTTCCTTGTATTATATGTCAATGACATATTGCTGATAGGAAACGATGTTCCTTTTCTTCAGATAGTTAAGTCATGGTTGTTAACGAAGTTCTCCATGAAAGACCTTAGAGAAGTAGCTTTTATACTGGGTATAAAAATCTACCGAGATAGATCTAGAAGGTTGTTAGGTCTTTCATAAAGTACATACATAGGTAAGGTTTTGGCCAAATTTAAACTTGAGCAGTCAAGAAAGGGTTATCTTCTAATGTCTCACGAGATTAATCTTTCTAAACCTAAGTGTCTAAGAATAAAAGAGGAGAGACTACGCATGAATGGAATACCCTATACCTTAGCGATAGGATCCATCATGTATGCTATGGTATGCACCTGACTTATCATCTCACATGCGTTGAGTGTCATGAGCAAATTTCAATCTGATCTAGGTGAGAAGCATGGGATGACCGTTAAAACTATCCTTAAGTACTTACCTAGGAATAAGAATACGCTTTTGGTATATAGAGAAGGTGATCTCTCTATGAAGGGATGCACTGATGCGAGTTTTCAGTCTAATAAGGATGATTACAAGTTCTACTCAAGATATGTGTTTATGTTAAATGAAGGGGGCAGTTATTTGGAAAAGTTTCAAATAAGATACGACTGTCAAATCAACCACAAAATCTGAGTATATATCTGCTTAAGAAGCAGCTAAGCAAGCTATCTAGCTTAAGGGATTTGTTGGTTATCTTGGTGCCATCTCTAGCATTATAAATCCAATAGCGGTCTATTGCAATAACAATGGGGCTATTACTTAGGCAAAGGAACCACGGTCTCGTCAAAGAAATCGACATGTACGCAAAAAATACCATCTCATTCAAGAGATAGTAGCTAGAAAAGATATAAGCTTAGAATACATCCCAACAGATCATAATAAATCTAGCGGAAGGGCTAACAAAGCCATTGACTCAGGTTAAGCATAACCAGCATGTTCACGAGTATGGCATGAAGCACATGGTCAATTGGCTCTAGCACAAGTGGGAGATTATTAGACATGATGTATGCCCTAGAGGCAATTAGGGTGATATATCTTAATTAGTTATAATTTACAAATGATTTCATATTATTATTAATAATAAAAGGCATCTTTGTTATTTATTAGTGCTTTTATTTATATTTATGTATCTCACTAACAACATAAGCATTAATAAGACAAAGTCCATGACTACTTCATAGCATAAAAGTGCGAGGACATAGTGGGAGCTATGTGGTGTGAGAACTGCACATACGTGTTAATATGAATAGTATAAATATCCCTACTCATAGTTCATCAAGATTGGACATCAATGAAGTGGACAAACTAGCATGTGTAGGTTTACTCCTTGGATTAGATACAAGCAGCCGATCTCATGAGCTGAAGGTGGTACCTTAAGTTAACACATGAATGTATTCGGGTAATTGGAGACTGTTATAAAACATACACTTGGAAATAACTATATCCATGTGTTGGTGTCATGTCTTATTGCAATAGCAGTACAAGTATCCTTAGACCTGAGGTATTGGTTACCTTATGTAGGAATTGTTATACTTAGGGTCATTCTTATTCATACCTTGGTTATCAAGATGACACGGATGATTACAGGTATAGTGATGATCACATGTTGGTAAGCCACGTAGTCAAGATGGGATCCATCACTCATGATATAGTGATATAATGGGAGATGTACCTTAAGGCCTCTTGTTGAAGAGATACACTCATAAGCCTCTAATAGAGTATAAGATTGATAGAACAGGTTTCTAGTCAATCTTGATACATTATGGCAAGTGGTGTTCTTCATGAACAAGTCTAATTCCAAGATAGCTACGGCTATTACATGATCTGACACTTAATCCGAGCTTAATAAATTGGATTGGTACTTAACCTGATGGAAAAAGTGTCTTGTATTGGTTACTACTGCAGAACCAAATGAAGTCATAGGCACGTGACGTTCCGAGTATCGGGGTATCATACGTCTTTGCTAGAAAGCCCATTTGATCATCTAGAGGTATCGAGTTCCATATCGGTATGGAACACTGAGCCTAAAGATTCCTAGATGGGAAGCCAAGTTTAGGTTAACCTCTAGCAGCTCTATACTTCAGGATCCTATGAGGTTACACACTTTGGGTTTTTACGGGACTAAGTAAAGAGCATATAAACTAGGTTTATGTCAAGAATATTTGCTTGTCGAATTTGTTGGAAGAATTATTAATTAGTTGAACCAAATTAATAATTAAGAGGATTAAAGGAGAAAATTGGGAAAATTTCACGAAGCGGAGTAAGAGAATTTTTCCCATTGCAAGTGGGCACCAAACAAACAAGGGTTGTTCAAAGTGGGCTTACGCGGCTGCTCCACGAGCTACTAGCGCGTGGGCTAAGCCCGCGCATGCTAGCAGGAAGCAAGCCCACAAGCGGTGCCCATTTTAGTACTTGTGCGGGCTTACTACATAGGCTCGTAAGCCCAGCTTGCAGTACAAGGCAAGCCCATTGGTAAAGGAGGCGCCGGTCAGCTAGCGGGTTCTAGAGATATACGCGGCTAACCTGGTTTTGTGGGATGGGATTTTTCCCATCCCACATTGTTAAATGAGGGGAGTTTTTCACTCCCCTCTCCCTATAAATAAGGCTCCCCTCTCCTCCTTATTCCGTACTTCAGCTCAGCCTTTCTCTTTGAGTTCAACAACATTTCTTCGCGAGATTTTACGAGATAATCCACTAGTTTCTCCAAACAACTAAGAATTCTTTAGAAGACTCTTTCTATTTATAAGTGAGCCTTCTTAGTTAATATTTTTGGGTTGGTCTTCTAGCGGTCTAGCAACTGCTGTCTACCAATGGGTTCCACCTTAGCGGAGGTTTTGGTTTATGAAGATCCGTGTGGATCAATCATAGAGGCCATCCTTGTTTGGAGGCTAGTGCCAATGGAGTTCTACCGAATTGCTCTAACGGAACGACACATTCAAAAGATAGAGAAGCACATATCAACTGGTAATGTTCTAAACTTAGATGCTAGGTTTCTTTTATAAGTTTTATAAACCTATTAGCATCTATGGAATATTTTAACTTAGATTATATCAATCATGACATGCTTAGGAGATCCTTTAGGGTTAATTTTAAGTTTTGAAACTCTACCTTGTAACATTGCATGTTCAATTATTATCTTGATTAACCAACATCAAGCTCATAGGTTGAATTGGCCAAAAAGATCTAGGTGGAGGAGCTCCAACAATCACTTAGTTACTACATTATTAATTAACCTAAATGATTTCTTAACTTTCTTATCAAGTTGGCAAGCTGAGCAAAGTTTATCCTTCTCAAAGCTAATACTGGGTAAACCCATAACTAGTTGCTTTTGAGACAGTTTGGACAGAATGTTCATATTTATATGACCCAACCTTATGTTCCAAAGCCATGAATTATCCTCCTTAGATAAAGACAAACATTAGTGGAGCCTAGGGATAAATCAACCATATGTACATTATTAATTCTAGGAGGAAAGAGTATAGTATAATCAATCTTACAGTCAATAATTGAGCAACCTGTTGAGTCGAATGTAACCTTCCTACCTGTACAACCCAACTTAACAGTACCTCACAGTACTTAAAAGTTTTGGTGATAGCAATCAATATGGGATAGTAAAAGATAATTGAACACTAAGAATACTTATGCTTAGTGTAGGAAAAGCCAAGTCCATGCTGAGTACTATATAGTTTAAGTTATTATCACTTAGCTCATGCTGAGTACTATCACTCAGCTCATACTGAGTTATACTATTGCTTATCTAAAGGTAATAGTTATGGCGGCACTAATAATTATCATGACACTAATAATTATCATGACACGTATGCTACTAACAATGTCTATGAAGGAATAGAACTTTCCTTTGTTATATTTCAGGAGAAAAAGGTGCTGAAATTAAGAAAGATTCCTGCGATCTTCACAACATTAAACGTAGCTTTACAAAGTGTCAGAGATTCCTTATTTGAATCAAAGAATAAGGAATGATCTCGTGAATTACGTCACGTATCAAATATCTCTGCACATATCTTACAATGTCATCAAAGTGATCCAATTGAAAGATTCCACGTTGCTTGTAGCGTGAATCTCTCAAAGATCCAGATTGCTTGAAGAGAAGCGAGAACTTGGCAATGGAAACAAATCTCACCTCAACGTTCAATTCCCATTTCAAAACGTCCTGAAATCTATCTCCAATGAGAAGATTTGAAATATTAATTGAAATGAGTAGTTGAAGATCTACGATATCCTCAGAGTTTGCAACAGCTACTTCTCAGAGATTTAAAGTATAAATAGAAGACTGAAGCAGACGTTAAAAAGTGGTTGAATCGCCTTGAATTTCCTAAGAGCAAAAACTCTGGGAAAATCTTCTCTACTTCCAAAGAAATTCCTCAGCAAGCAATTAAGTAAACATATATTGTCTAATCTGTTTATAATAGAGAGAAACTTAGATTAACATTGTAAGGATTCAACGTATTTATAAGTTGAATTCAGTTCGCTTTCTTATTTATAATCTGAGTGTCAGTTTGGGAAGGGTACCCAAACTGAGTTGAGTGGTAGTTAGAATGGAGGAACTTTTTGTAAAAGAGTTTACCCACTGTAAAGGCTTCTCCGCCTATTGAAGGAACAAATCACTAGTGGATTAAAGCTCAGAGATGATAAATGTATAATCACACTTATTATCAATATAATTTTACACACTAAACACTATAGTTTAAGTCATTTTTATACTTCATATAAAAGATTTCATGTGGTATGTAGTTATTTTTGGTGCAAATGTAGATACAAGGTAAATCTTGGGAGTAAAATGGTCTAAAGTGGAATTCTATGTAAAAAGAGTGAAAAAGTTGCAAAAAGATTCATGGAACTTAAAGATTTGGCTTAGGATTGAAGCTGTCGAAGATCGGTTAAGTTACAAGAAGAATTCTAAAGAAAAACACAATTCACTGTTGTGACAACAATTCACGGTCATGACTTGATACACTTCAGAAGTAGAAAATTGTTAAACAAAGATTCACGGTCATGACTTGTATATCACAGTCATGAATTAAATGGTTTTTTGGTCAAATCTTCTCCACTACCAACCGCCAGATAATAATGGTCAACCGCCATCAACAGCTATCAACTACCAACAAAAAGACATTTATTAGAAGTCAACCAATCATGAATAGATGCCTATCCATTGTGGATAAGATTAAAGCTTCTCAACCAATCATAATGAAGTGATGCAATCTTTCACCAATGGACACAACTCTTCATTTGGATAGACGCAACCCTTCAAACTCTATAAATAAGGCTCCAAACCTTACAAATTTCATGGTGGCATGGTGTGGCATTGGAATTAGAAAAGGTGAGAGATATAGTGTGTGCGTAGATAGAGAGTAAAATTATTTATTTTTCACTACGTTCATAAGTGTTAGCTAGAAAATGTTTAAGTGATTCGAATCCTTGTTTCGATCACTAAATTTCTCTACATATTAGAGTAATTATTGCATAAGTGTACTTGCAAATCACTTATCAATAAAAGTTTTCATTCTTCAACATTCATTTGTTCGATATTCACAAAGAATAGCATCCTAGCAGAGGTTCTGTATGGGCTGAGACCGAATTCAAAGAAGACGTAAGAATTGCGGGAATTGACGACTCCCATTTAAGAGTGGATACGGTTTGATCAACTTTAGATTTCACTTGCATACCTTACAACTTTGCTTTTCTTTCTACTTGTACTTTCTATTTCAAAGTATATGATATGTCTATGTGTCATAATGCGTATTTCATGTTGAGCCTTTTATATTAATCAAGTTATATGCCTTTGAGTTAACTTTAAGAGTAGTTTCAGGGTTAACGACATTGTGTATAATCACTGGATCTGTGATTTTAACGCTGTTTAGTGAGCCAACATTTTTGGAATGGTAACTTGCTAAATGTGGTTATGTGAGAGCGACCCATACTAAGTATAGTAATATTGTTATCCAGGTTTATATAATCGTCTTAATTCATTTGCACTAGATTTAGAAAAGTCATTTCATGTGTTGTTCTGGGGTGAATCATTAAACATCTGAGTGTTTAGAACCGATTATGTTAAATTAGTCTAGTGAACGTAATAACTTTGTTAAACTTGCATGTTTTCATATTTATACTTAATTTGTAGGAAAAATATATATATTTAGAATCTCTAGTCTTCCATACATATATCTATCCATTCTTCATTCTAATCCTCCCAACTAAAATCCAAAAATATTTTCTTTCTTTATTCCATTTTTCTTGTTGATCTTTAGAGCTAGTCCTTCCCTGTGGGATCGATATCTTTTAAAACTACATCGTAACTGTATACTTGTAGTGGTCACGATTTTTCTATCTATATAAGTGGTACTGACAACAATTGTTCGTATTTTGAACTTATATCTTATCGGTAGGAAAGTGGGAGACAATGTTTTTGGCTTCATTATTAAATAAAAAATCCTAGGAGTTATTAGAGTCGAAACCTTACAAATACGAGAAGGTATCCGGGGACTAGAGGTAGGCTAGGGGCCAAACCAGGATAAAATCTCAGGTGTAGTCGTTCTAACTCTAAGCGATTAGCTTCATCAGCTTTTTGCTCATCCATCTCTCTCATATTGATTATTTGCTTGTTATCCAACTTGTACTGAGTAATCAATACTCAGTTAAAGGTTGAAGATAAACTATGCCAGCTGAGCTGAGTAGTTTATACATTTTTATATTGCACTCAGCATGCATATAAAAACCATACTAAGTAAACTTAGATTGAAAAAGGTTTAAAAAGTAACTCAGTTTACGCATTCACCCCCCCCCCCTCTACTATTGTTATTAGCAAGTTTACGGACCAACACTACATTTATCACAAAGCTAGGTTATAGTGAGCAAGTTGAACCTAAGTCCTTTAACCAGAGAAACCTCTTCGATTGAAGAAGAGACACCAAGAGTGCCATAACCCACAATCTTGCCTTTTTGGTTATCTCCGGAATTGAAACTTCCATTTCTTTTGTACTCTAATAAGATGAATTAACTTTCATCTCTCATCATATACCTTGAGAATCTGCCATCCAAATACCACATTCCAAGGTCATCAACAGATTTAAGGCTCACCTGCAAAATAATCACGTTTTCTTAGGTACCCATGCTTTCATGTTGGGTCCTCCCTTGTTAGCAGTCAACTCATCTAATCGCTTAGTGAGCTTGTTGTTGTAACATTTATAATACTCAGCTTTTCTTGAAGAAAGTATATATCAAGAGACAAGGAAGTGATAGTGTCTTCTTGGTCTTCTCTTCTCCTCACTAGCTCCTCGATTTTTTCCCTAACTTATTAGTCAGTTTCATAACATCAAAGAGTACCTGGGCAAACTCTTCAATGGAAAAAGGGATTTCAAGAGGTACCTCATCTTAAGAGGATTTTCCCTTATTACGCTCAGCTTCAGAGTCATCAGTAGATTGATTGCTCTTCGAAGCATATGCTAATCTCTCATCCCTTTCATTTTCGATTGCCATTGAGCAGAGGTTGGCGGAATCTATTGCTGCTTCATCAGATGATTAAGATTCTTCATATTCACTCCAAGTGGCAGTAAGTGCCTCATTCTTCTTTGCAAACCTCTTCATATATATCTATCCTTCTTGGTCTTTGGACAAGATTATTGAATATGGCTTTTTTCTTCACAACCCAAGCACTTGATGTTTTTGTTATGTTCCTTCTTGGGTCCTTCCTCAGCTCCTCATCGGTGATGAGTTAACTTATTTTTAGCAAAAAACTTCTTCTTGTTGAACTTCACATCCTTCTAAATAAAGTGTTTGAAGTGCCTAGTCAGAAGGGCCATTTGCTCATCAAAATGGCAACAGGTAGATTCATAAGATGAATTAGCTTTCAAGATAATGGTTTTGCCCTCTCTCTCCTTGCCCTTGCTCCTTTTGGAGTCATCGATATATTTCCTCATGGATTTTCCTAAGTCAGCAAGGTGCTTATCAGCTCATCATAGCTTTAGGTCTTAAGATCATGAGCATCCTCGATCACACTCTTCTTGGTATCTCACTCTAAGGTAAGAGTGTGGAGAATCTTCTTCACGATCTCTTCCTCGGTGAACTCCTTGCCTAATCTCTTCAGTTCATTAATGATATTAATGAACTTGGTATTCATGGCTTGAATACCCTTGCTAGCGCCCATATGGAAAATCTCATACTCTCTTAGCATGAGATTGATTTTTGAATCCTTGACCTTGTTAGTCCCCTCATAGTTAATCTCAAGCTTCTTCTAGATTTCTTACGCTGTCTCGCAGCCCGAGACCTTGTTGAACTTTGTATAACTAGTTCACAATGTAAGTAATTGATGGTTGTAGCATTCTCTTTGAGAAGCCTTAAGTCAACATCATCATAATCCTCCGGATCAACTAGAACATGTTCCCCATTCCTTACGATTGTAAGAATTATGGGGCCAAGCTCTATAGCGAGCCATGCTTGCATGCTTTGAGATTGGATGAAGTTTTTCATGCAATTTTTCCAAACGTGTAATGTTACCATCAAACAACGAAGGCCTAGTTAGAGACATTCCTTCTTTAAGGAGAACTATCTGTCGTAAGCTAGAATTGAAACTGTGTAAGCTATTTCAGATCTTTAACTCGAAGACTATTATTCTAAAAGTTGAGTACGCACTCTGAAACTGGTTGTTGGTCCTAAACGGCTTAATATAAATAGCAAAGGGGGTGAATGTGATTCTTGGTTCTTTTTAAGATTTATAAAAATTCTTTACCAAGTTAAGTTTTTATATGTATGCTAAGTCAAACATGTTAAGCTAAGTCTAAAACTATAAACTACTTAGCTTGCTACCACGGTTTATGTTTAATCCCTGTTGAGTACTTTATTTTACTCACCTCAGATTGGTTTTTCAAGAAACACTTGCAAAACTAAGAGAATGATAAATGAGATATGCACAATAAAAATAAGCAAGTAAGGATAGAACGTTAACACCTGAGATTTATCCTGGTTCAGCCCCTAGCCTACCTCCAGTCCCCAGATTCCTTTCTGAGCTTTAATCCACAAGTGTTTCCTTCCTTCCTTAGACAGAGAAGCCTTTACAGCAATTAGATAAGATTACACAAAGTACCTTCCTTTCTTACTACCTCTCAAACACAGTTTAGGTACCCTTCCTAAACTGCCACTCAGATTTCTTAAAGAAAATGTGAATAGAGGATTTCAACTTATAAAAGTTGTTGAATCCTTTATAATGTTAAATCTTAAGTGATATTTCTCTATTACTAACAGATATGAACAATTTGCGTTTGCTTGATTGCTTGAGTTGGAATTTCTGAAGGCTGGGATTAATTGAATAGAGTTTCTGCTCTTGAAGAAATTTGAGGTGATTCACCAAGTTTGAACATCTACTTCAATCTTCTATTTATAGTTGGAGGTCTTGGAAGTAGCCATTGCAAACTTCTCATCATGATAGCTTTCTCAATTTCTCTTCTCTTCAAATATTTTGAACTTGTTCGTTTGAAATAAATTTCAAAATGTTTATAGATAGAGATTTTGAACGTTGAGGCACGAGATTAATCCGTTAATCCAATGCGTCAAAAACTCATTTTTTTCAAGAAATCTGTTTTAATAGAGAGGTAAACGAGATGCAACATGAAATTCTGTGAATGGTTGACTTGCTGACTATGAGCGAACGACATGGAAAG
Source organism: Euphorbia schlechtendalii (assembly GCA_949673415.1). Taxonomy (NCBI): domain Eukaryota; kingdom Viridiplantae; phylum Streptophyta; class Magnoliopsida; order Malpighiales; family Euphorbiaceae; genus Euphorbia; species Euphorbia schlechtendalii. Next base: position 13,823 of record CATIWQ010035690.1, read on the forward strand.
CGATGGGCTGAGAGTGTGCGATTGAGAGGCGCAGTCTAGTGGGGTTTTTGTTAAAAATGCATCGGGTCATGGACCCGGAAAGGTTTGAAAGAGAAAGTGGGAAACATTTTTACACTGGTTAAACCTGAATCTTCCATCTCTTAGTGTAGAATCACCACCTGGATTAGCTCTTCCATGAATTAGAGTCCTGTGAGGTTTAACATACGGGGGACGCCCCATTAAGACACAAAGATTCGGATTCGAGAAAAGTTGCTTACTTCTTATTGGATCACACTATATCACATCTATAGAAAATCGTATTTCTTAATTATGCATATTCGCTTGCACTCATGTCATTTTCGAGTTTATAATGCATGATTCACACATATTTGGAAAGCTATAAATCCATGCATAAAGTGATAAATAAATGCGGAAAAGAAAATATTAAAATTACAAAACCTCGGGAGATCCAACCGCCCGCCTAATCTATTAATTACATTTCCCAAAAAATATAATTGAAATTGCGATACCCGAAGGAAAAAATAAAATCCTAAACATACATCTAATCCTAATCTACCTACATCCACAAAGGTTAGCACATGGTATAACATAACATTGGCACATATGTTCAATTTGATTTTGTCGTGGCCCTTGTGGCCTAATTGAAACAATCGGCAATTAAAAGTTCTTATTTAGAAATAAAAGGGTTCATTTTTATTAACACATTGGTTTATTAGTGAAAATGCTCGCATGGAAAAAATGTGAGGACTGTTATCCGGGAATAATTTTTTATTCCCTTCGGGGGGGTATTCTAATAAGAATCTTCGAGAATTAAAAGAAACAGAAAAGAAGAAACAACAATATTACAGTAATATTTACAAAATAATACAAAGCAGAAATATTCCTATGTCAATGTGCAGAATACAAATAAAACAAAAAAACATGAAATAAAACAACTCTAGGAACATAGAGGCTTACCCTTACAGAGCGAATCCACTTCGTTATACCCGCTTGATCCTTGGGAGCATTCCTTGGTGTCTTTAAATTTTTTTGGCGTTTGAAAAATAGTCGAATCAAAAAGTGTTTTTAATTTGGAAAATATTGTGAAAAATCAGAGTATTTTGTTTGTATTTTTCTACTAAAAAATGCCAGTTCTGAACACTAAAAGAATCCCTGATATTTATAGGGGGGAGATCCCGAAAAATCCAAAAAGAAACAAATTCCGGCGAGGGGGTGTTCCCTAGCCAGAAATCTAGCGAGGCTCGCTCGACTTTCTAGTGAGGTTTCCTCGCCAAATCTCTAGCCTAGCTGCTTTTTTTATATTTTATATTTTTCATATTTTTAATTTTAATTAATTTAAAAAATATTTTTAATTAATTTTTACAAAATTCTAATTTTTTAAGTCCTTAAAAATAAAATTAAAAACGAGGAACACTCCCATTTGAAGATCTATAGATAATCGAAAATTGTGTGATTCAAGGATTAAATCCCGAAAAGCCAACATCATCGAACGCGCGAGTTGGTACAAAATTCCATGTTTACAACTACCCCTCATGTGATCAATGCTGGTTAAATAGCCAATAAGATCGCACGAAATGACCTGAGGGATCGAGAAAATAATTGACCAATGTGGTTGGCGACTCTAAATCCTCGATTGAAGTCCTATGTGGGTGACATGTTCGTTTCTTAGCTTGCCGTGATTTTGACAAACAAGCATTTTTTCCTTCGATTGCAGTCATTATGTGCCCCTTGTGAGTTAACCTCTGATCGATTTTCCATATCATCGGAACTACCTAGGTGAGGTGCCTGAATCCTTTTCAAAGGCGACCAAACATAATTTTGATAAAATGTTGAATTACTTCCTGTGATAAATTAAAGAATATTAGGAGGTAAATATGTTTTGTTTTAAATGTTTGATTGAGTTTATGTGAAGCAAAAATTTTTTCCCCTTCAATCAAAAATTTAAACATGATGGAAAAAAAAATTTAGTAAGTTAGGAAAAAAATCGGGGATGTCCCATGCACCTCTCCATCGTGTTTAGGAGCCTTTTATTGGAGAGCATAAATAGATGGGATCCGCTTATTTTATTTATAAATACCCCCCTTCTCTTTTCCTCTTTTCACTTTTACATTCTCACACTCTCTAGATATTTTCTCTCTTCCTTTTGTGAGCACGGGATTTTACTCCCGACTCGCAAATTCGATGATGAAGCTGTAATTTTTTTCCTTGTTAGCTTCTTTACATTTTACAAGGTCCTGAAATCGTCTGGAAATCATCTGCCTTGTTTCTATAGGCCTCTTCTCCCTTAGAAAACCCACTTTAAAGAGAAAAAGCCCAATCTAGCAACTCAATATCGTTAACGACATTGTAATGTCGTTAATGATATCGCAGCAGCAGAACTAAAATTGCATTTTCTACAATTTTAGGCCAAAAGGCCACTACCCCTCCCCCTCCCACATGCTCGGGCATGCTCTTGAAAATCTAGATTCACACTCTTTTCCTAGGATTTGGCATGCCCCTTTTCACATGGGATCATGTAAAAAGCTTACAAAGTTGAAAAAGTGAGCAAAAGAGGGAGTGGCCTAACCTATCCGAAGTTGACTTTGGATTGAAGGGGGCTCTCTATAAAAGAGAAGCTAAGTTTCAGTTTAAGGGGAGAACATTCAGCAAGAAAACTTAGAAGAAGAGTGAGCTTGAGAGAAAAGGAAGGCTTTGAGTGCTTTTCTTGATTTTTAAGCATCCTAAGAGCATTTTCAGTACTTTGACAACTAAATAACCACCTTTCAAATTGTTTAACTTCTATTTCTAGAACTGGACAGTGTAAGTTCATGGATAGGGCATGAACTTGGGTTATCTTGGGTCCTTTAAACAAGATTAAGGTTTATTTCATTTTTCCGTATTTTCAATTTTTTTTTGGAAGTCAAAACTCAAGAGAAGAAACATTACTAATTCCTTTCTTCCTCTTGTTAAGACTCACATTCAGGGAGTTCTGCCTCCCTTCAAACAAATCATCTTTTATCACTCTTTCCGAAAAAATCAAAAAGCCAAACAAAAGAAATGAGGAGGACTTTCCGAAGATTTTCGTGGACCTAGCAAAGTGGATTTACAGCAACGGGGTAAGCCTCTGAGTTTCTAGTGTCATGCTCTACTTGTTTGAATCATATGTATGTGTTTGGGGTGCAAAAATGTAAAATGTAAACAAAAAAAAACTATATATTTCTACCTCTTCAATTCCGTTAATGGCATTGCGATACCATTAATGGTATTGCGATGTCGTTAACGACATCGTTTTCCAAGCAGAATGCAGGTAGAAGGTTGGTAAAATTTCCAGATGTCAATTTATGTTCAAGAGGGTCAAAGGTGACCATTCAGGTCTGAAACCTGAGTATTTATGTGATATAATATGTATATGTGGAAGTTTTATGAACTCGAGATTGTTCTGAAGAGAGTTCGGATGGTTGAAGTCGATTTCCCTTCATCGGGATATTATTTTATCGACTTTAACGGTTTCCTCTTTGGAATAATTTTAATAACTCCAAAATTTACGCTTTTGGACCTAGATTTATTTTCCATCGATGTTATAAGGAAGTGTATTAGGAAACCCCGATGAAGGGAACCGATGTTCCCGGATAACCGACCTGACAAACATTCACATGTGGCATTTTCATTAATAAAATGGCTAAAAACAACTTATGTGTACAGAATGAACACTTTTCATGGAAAAAAAATTTTCAAACTCCCTGATGTTTTGAATTGGACCTCTCAGGTCTCGCAAAAAAATCAAGATGAACATACTTGCAATTAGTGGATGCAGGTAGTTTAGGATAGATTCATGTTAGGATTTAATATCCTTCGGGTGTCGCTTTTCATTTCAAAATCAAATGTAACATTTGTTAGATATCGATGAATTTTAGGTGATTGTATCCCTTAGATATAGATGTATCTAGGCGATTTGTAAAACCTTCCAACCCAATGATGTAATTAATCCCCCTTAGATTAGGCGCATTTTAGTTTCCTACGTGTTTACTTTCCGCAATTTATTTACCATATTATACATGTGCGATAAACTATAACATAAACCGAAAATATCTAGTTTAGTTTGAATATTATAAACGTGGTTTCTATCAAGTGTAATTTAACTCAAATGACGACGAAATAGGTAACTCATCTGAACCTGAATCTCTGTTCTATGGTACGGATTAGGCAAACGGATCTAAGTTGTACCAAATTTTCCCTGAAGAGCCGATCTGGGTGGCGACTCTGTAACAAAGATTAGAGATTTTGGTCTCGAGTCTTTCAAGCTTGAAAATCACTTTTTAAGCAACTCTCTTTCTGATATGTTTTTTTAGAATCAACAACCAAAACACCATCTCTTTGAAAACCCCATGCCCTGTTCTCTTGAAGGGGTCGATGCCTCGTGGAGACCGCGCGGGTCAAACGTCATCCACTCACAGTGGTGACTCTGCTGGGAAAATGTTTTCAAACTTAAAACAAGTTTGAAAGATTTTAGATGAGTATTGAAAAGCTTTCAAATGAGTTAATCCACATTTATAATATCGAACAAAAGCATATGCATTAGATGGCTTAACCTTTAAGATTAGGATGCCCCTATTACCATGAAGCTTGCGAAAGTATCATTTGCGACCCCATGGTGACCAAAGATACTTGAGCGGGTGGATCACTTGTTGCCATATCTCATATACCTCCTTCGTTCGCACCTATTTGGGGAGAGGCCTGGAGTGTATCGTAGTGCAACAAGAACCTTCTACATCAACAACCCCTGACCGAACTCATGTAAGGAAATCGTAGATACTTCCCCTAGGTTTACCAAAACAAATGTATTTTTTGTGCAAGTATGATCCTTAGTACCTCACGGTATTAAGATGACCCAAGCCTAGATTTAGAAGCCTAACCCTTATACGCCGGGAGACATAAGGTTGGAAGTGATACGTTGTGTGCTATGTGCTATGTGTTCATCACATCTCCATGCTTATTTCGTGTAAAGCATCATGCTAATCCATGATTTGTTGTGCAGACATGAATTATACACACACATGTCATTATCCCAATACATCTACCTAGAACTAGAAAGACACGATGAGACAACGTCACCTAGGGTTAAGATTGCCCATCGTTAAGATAGTGCTTATTAGGCACTCAAACCTCTACCAGCTTAGAATCATGGATTTCTAAGCCTAGGGTATAACACACAGTTCAACCCAAACTTAAAACTAGAATTAGAAGATGCGTCAAGATAGCGTCACCTAGGGTAGGATCATCCTCGGTTATAGCAGTGCCTGCTCGATGCTTGAACCTCCTCCCATTTGAAGTCGTAAACCATAGGGTATAACACATTGTTTTACCTGACCTTGAATATGTCGAGAGCAATCCATAGCGATTAGTTCTCAAAATTGAAAAGCGCATCATCACTTGGATAATGCATGATTCCTTGTCATTTTCAATCTGATTGTTTTAAAAAGATTGGCAAACTTACCAACTTTTCTCACCAAAACGGCATCCCTTTACCTATTGCCACATAAGTAGTATTGTGAACCTTATTTCAAGGTTTTGTTTATTTTAAATGGATTGATAAACATCCTAGTTTCAAATAGCTTGTTACCATATGGGTAATAAGCGACCATCGTCAGTTTGTTTCAAAAGATTGGCAAACTTACCAACTTCTCTCTCCAAAATGGCACCCCCTTACCTATTGCCACACGAGCAGTATTATAAACGTTATTTGTGGCTTGTTCATTTCAAATGGATTGACAAACATCCTAGTTTCGAATAGCTTGTTTGTTTCAAATGGATTGATAAACATCCCAGTTTCGAATAGCTTGTTACCACATGGGTAATAGGCAACCATTGTCGGTTTTGTTTCAAAAGGATCTTAGCTAGCCCCCAAGCTGGCAATGACTTTATTCATCATCATAGCATGCTAACTCTTATGTCACATCCATCACATGAGCCTTTCATGCATCAGTCTCAAGTCATTTAAACATGCATTTCATTTCTGATGACGGTTGATTGAATCTTATTCAGTTAAGGTTTGGAGGAGGTTAGCCCATCCGCTCGTCCTGATCTCTCCACTGTGGCTCACTGGGTAGAATCGTTCATCGAGGGTCTTCCGTACAAGGATTCCAATGAGGGTTCAGCTTCAGATCAGGTTTAGAGTAGCACTCAATTCTCGGTTTAGAGAAAATTCCAAGAATGGAAGAATAGCAGAATGTTTTGGGAGGGAGTAATCAGCAAGTCCAGGATGGGCCTGTGGCCCCGTAATTTGGGTCAAGTCAAGAGATAGCTAATTCTCTAAGCGCCATTCTCTATAGTGATCGATTTGCTCAAGCGCTATAATTCCACCTTCATCCACATCAGCCAAAGAATCGTACTTCAGATGGACCCTCAAATTTTAAGACAATTAGGAATCTCCAAGATCCAATTTAGGCTTGGAGCCTGAACTCTGCTCCTAATATTCACCTATCATCAGGTTACCCAATTGGAAATTCTGCCACTGCTTCCCAATTTGGTCCAGGAACCTTGCAATCCCAATACCACCATGACCAAACTAGTTCAATGCTATCCGAAGCACCGAATCAATTTAGTCAAGGTCCGGGACTGTTTGGTCAGTTTTAGATAGGTCAAACTACTAGGGGTGATGATTATTCAAGGTTAAGGAAAGCTAATGCCCTCTAGGTTGCTCAGCCCTAGAAATAATTTAATCAGGGGCAATTTGGTCAACAATTGGTCTTTTCAGATACGTTCCATCCAGGTTGGCATCACTCAACTTCATTTGCAAGAAAAGCTAGACCTTCATCTAGTTTCATTCCACCATGTCAGAGCTTTGCCTCACAACCAGCGGTCCCTCAAAATTTAGGTACCCCATCCTCTTTCAACACAAGCTTGAACTTCATGGTCCAACCATCACAATACCCAGTCATGACCCATACACCGTTTGCTCCCAACTTTATGGTCACCATAGTCCCCCAGGGATAGTTTAACCGAAGGACCACATCGTTCGCTTCTCCTTAGCTCAATTTTTAGCAATGGACTGATGGGATAGTCCCCTACTAACTACCTCCCAACGTAGCAGAACTATGGTAATAGTTTTTGGCTACTCATGCTAGCTAATTCTTGAACTTCTAGCCAAACTACTACCATATCCCTTCGGTAGCACATGATGATGAATGGCTTCCTGAAAACTTTGTAATGTCAAGATTAGAGAAGTAAGAGGGAGAGGGAGATCCTTGATCACATTTAATAAACTACCAGACTATAATGAGAGCTATGAGGATTGGGGATAAGATGATGGCTAAACTCTTTGTTGTTAGACTAGGAGGGTCGGCCAATTATTGGTATAACAACTTACCTTTGGAAATAGCTCATGACTGGAAGCACCTCTCATAGGCCCTGACAGAGTAGTATGGCTTTAATTCTGAAATAGAGACCACCATTCAACATCTTGAGGCTTTTAAGCAGAGACCCCAAGGAATTGTTCAATCCCTACTACAACAGGTGGATGGTCACCCAGGTGCTACTCAAGGATAAGCTTAGTCTGTCTAAGATGATTGTAAAGCTATTGGCTGGGGTATTGCCAGTCTACCATAGAGGCTCGAGATTGACACTTTCACTTCTTATAATGAGTTTTTTGAGAAAGCTAAAAAGCTTGAGTGGATTGAATCCTTGGACACACCCATGGGGGGGAACCAACCAATGACCACTAATGTGAAAAGGTGATAACTGGGAAAGAAGACCCTTCGTATGTGGAGGATGAGGATGCTAATAATGTAATATTTTAAACTCTTTTATGTTAACAAACTCTACCAATGAGGCTTTTGAATCTTCGAATGCATCAAACTTTGCTTGCTTTCTTGGTATCCTTTCGAATAACATCACACATTCTTGTGAACATGAGCATAATGTTTTTAGAATACATGACACATCATTGCATGAAATTATTTTGGGTATAAATGAATCCCCTATAATAATTTCAAATGATTTGACTCTTGATGAAAAATGAGAGGTAACATAGGTACTTAGACAACACATGATAGCGTTTGCCTGGTCCTTTGAAGACATGCCAAAGGTCGATAGAAAGATCGTCAAACACAAAATCTTTGATCATTAAGTTAGTCAAACAGAAGATGACACGATTGAGATAAAAGTGGGCCAAAAAAGTCAAGGTAATAAAGCAAATTGAAGCTAAGTTCCTCGAAGTAGTTAAACACCTAATATGATTTGCCAGTATAACATTAACGCCGAATACACAGAGAAGAAGTCAAGCATTTCAATGTGTCAACAACTTCATCGCGCGACTCATCACCATTGGTTGGCCAATCATCATACTATTAAAGGAGTACCAATAGGCAATGCCTTTTGCGTTCGATAGAATCAAGCTATGTCTAAGATAGGTTTTGAAGCCTCCCATCCTCAAAAAATCATTCATTCTCTATATAACTATCAAGGAATCATCAATAGGAAGAATAATTGAAAAGGTGAATATCGAGCATCATCACTCATCACTGTGTATACCTCAAGCCAATAGAGCGGTAGGAGCGGCCAACAAAATAATTAGAAAATATCAAATGAAGGAGATGCTAAAGTCATGGATATGAATCAACCAAGACATGCTCAAATGCTATCACGTCTACGTGAAAGAAATAAATTAAGTAAAAAGCAGTAAAAAAAAGAAATTGGCCTATCAATTAGCACTCTGCTAGTTGAGCAAAAATTAGGGCATCTTTTCAAAACAAAAAAATAATAGTTTGCTGAGTTGAAAACCCGAAAAGGGTAGCTCAAACAAAACTTAGGACATCAAGAGAAAAGCAAACACATTGATTAGAAAACCTGAAAGGGCTAATCAATGGTAGGAGTCAAATCATTTGAAACATTCATACCCCTGTTAAGTTCATCAATAAATTATCATTCTTGCTGAATCTTTATGCATATGTTTATCTTGATTGTTTGCATGCCAATGGTGGAATATCGCAAGTAAGCATCCCATCACATCATGGTTCAATAAAAATAAAAAAATAATAATAAATACAAAAAGGAAGAAAAGAAAAGATGAGTCTTCTGGATTGAAAACCTAAAAGGGCAGTCTAGGCAAAAATTAAGATAAGGTTCGATAGACTAAAAACCCTTAAGGGTGGTCTATACAGAAATTAGAACAAAAGAAATAAGAAAATCATCATCACCTCCTCGGAATGGCATAAAGAATCATCTATCTCCTCTAGGTAATAAGATGAATATCTTCGGATTTCCCTCGCCAAGAGGATTGTCACAACAAAAGCTTCCAAGCTCTCATTATCAACTTTAAAGTGAGCATCAGCAACATGGTATGGGATCAATGTTAACATCACTGGTTGCACACCAAAGAAGGAAATGAGCGTCAAAAAGTCAATGGCTCATCCATACCCTCTTCAAACCAAATTCAGGCTTTGAACTTGACTCTGATTCATCCATAAAATCAAACTTTGACTTAGACCCATGTCCATCATCACTCTGAAGGAGTCATGTCCACAAAACTCAACCGTTGAGAGTAAAGCAAAAATGGAATGCCCAATGGATGGATACTAGGGCAATCATGCACCATCACAGGAGGGTATCAACTAGGAAATCTCTGAAAGGATCCTCATGCAATGAAGCTTCTACTATTGACAATGCCTAGTGCTCCAAAGCCAACGATGCCTGCCATAGATAAACATATATCATGTGATAAATTTTTTCATGCACAAAGTCATTCATACATGCATACGCATCATGTCACTTACAGGTGGAGGTGATGTTAAACTGAGGCAATTCCATTCCGGTGAGAAAAACACTCTACATCTACATGAAGAAACTACAAGTATCAAGAAGATGTCAGAGCAGCAACATCATCATCAAAATTGAGAAAGACAATGGCCCAACTTAAGCCATTTCAACTTTCGTCAAATTCAAGCCTACCTATGCCTCTTTCAAGAAGTATTACAACATCACAAAGGCCTCCCAGAACAACGGAGCGGTCATTGGGACATCCCCAAAAATCTCAAACTCCAATTTCCACGTTTATCATAAGCAGAACCCTCATGTTTTAATTCTTGATTGAAGGGGCAAAAACTTTTTCTTTCAGCATCTCAATCAAAGAATTAAAACATATGTCACAAGTATTTACTAATAAATTTCCTCATTCTTGTAGGTACCCCTTCCACTCACAAGGGGAATCTATGTCAGGCTCACAAATAGTCAACATATCATCAAAGGCATGGAGCACACAGCTTTCATCCTTTCCCCATGCCCTATTCTCTCGAAGGGGCTTGCACCTCGTGTCGACCTCATGGATCAAACATCATCTGCTCACACCTTCTCTCTAAAAAATGTTATTAAAGGTCATTAGGAGGTAGTTCCGGTTCACGTCAAGCCTTTGTCCTCAACCTACTAATCAGCCCGGCATTTACTCTATCGACATCGACGATGTTTATGGTTTGAGTACTAGGGACACCATGCTAAGATTTACTCCCACCACTTCCATAGAGGTGTTGGATCCTGATTTCCCTGCTCAGGTTCACCTTTCCCAGATCGAGGTATCTCTTAAAAACTAACTTTTTATCATGTAATTTCTAGATTTTTTTAGTTTTTATTTCTTCTAAGAAGTAGAATTGAACCGAAACTTGATTCATGTCATGGAATTAAGCTTAGAAAAGAACAAAATTTAGTTAAAAATTTATTTTCCTCATAAAAATGTTAAAATAATCCGCTGGAAAAAATTCCAACAGATATCTAACATCAACATTCTGGCCGAAACCCCCTAAGGGGTCTCGCCAGATGTTCTGGTGAGGCCCTTAGGGGGCTTGCCAGAGACTCTATCGAGGCCCCTATGGGGCTCTCTGGAGTTTTCGACGATGTCCCCTTTGGGGTCTTCATGGTCGGACTTGTCTAAAAGAAATTTTTTTTCCTTTCAAAGTTATTTTAGCATGTTTTTCTCAATATTTTTTTATCCTTTTATTTACAATCTCTAGTGCTTCATCATACGAGCGAGTACACTACAGTTCAAACTTGGTGGTGATACTCCTCAACTAGGCCGGAGCTCGCCCAGGCCATTTAGGCCACAAGCTTCGATGACATAGCCTGGTCCTTATGCGACATCGATTGCTTTGGAGAAGAGATGGTATGACATTTTCCACACTTTCCATCTTCCTATCTCGGAGGTCACCATTACCCCATTCGATGCAGTGATGATTATCGATATGCCCTGGATCGCGACTGTGATCTGATTTGATGCGTTTATGGAGAGGTTCTTCAAGACTCCCACTATTTATCAACGCATCATTGATTTATTCAGCGTTTATCTGAGAGGTAAGGTGTTGCGTCACAATGCACTGGTTAAGTATTTGATAGGTCACGGTTTATTTCAGCAGCAGAGATTCCACTATATGTTCGATCTTTCCTCATTACTTTGCTGAGAGTGACTTTTTTCCCAGTCACTAGCAGTGAGATCAACTACGGGTTGATTGAGTCTTTGGTTGATTTGGATGGTTTTAGTAGCCTTAACTGGCCTCGGGCGATATTGGCTTAGACATACTTTGCCCTTGATCTAGTTACGAGGGGTCACTAGAGAGTACTGCGATGTTGCTCCATGGTTCTTCAGGTACCATTTATTTATTTATTGTCAGTACATGCTTAAGCTTTATTTCACTTCTTCAGGTACCATATTAGTTCTTTCTTGTTTACACTATCTAACTTTATATTTTTTCTTTGATTATGCATGCTAAAGCTTTCTTTCACTGCTTCCTTCCTGCTTCACGGTTTATTGACGCTCTTGAGGACTCTCCTTGAATTGCTCGAGTTTGCTCAGCCTTTGAGGGAGAGATATTAAACCTTGAGAGTTACCAGAAGAACCTCTTTAGCTTGACACTCGATCAGGTGATATCCCTTGTTTTGGTAAAGAGAATCACATTTGTCTTTTGTTTGAAACTCATCCTAATTTGAGCTGATTGTACTTTCAGGTTGATCGCAACCCTTGGAGGGGGCTCCCGAGCTACCATATGGTGAAGGATGTTCGAAAGGAGTTGGACTTGAATTTCTTCATCCTGGAGAGTCCTACGATGTGAGAATGTTACCACGGTGAGTGTATTCAGTTCTGGCAGACTAAGCTAGTGGCTGAGAGGCGTATCCCTCTTGTGCCTCCTACTAGATTGTTCTTTCACACTTGGTGATCATCGACCCGGGGGAGAGATAGTTATTCTTCAAGGAGCATGGTTTGCCAATCTCTGGTCAGTGCGGTGAGTACAAGGAGTTCATCCAAGATATGTTGATCTCACTCCATCCTCTGAACCAGGCTGAGGTTAAGTGGCCTCGAGCATGGCTAGCTGGTTTGGGAGTAGGAGGTTCTAATGCAGGTATCAGTGGTACCGGAATTGGTTACCGGTATGAGAGTTTCACTATATTGAACGTTTCTGTTTTTCATTGAACTTATCTTTGACTGTAATATGTTAATGTAGGAGGCTGCTAGGAAAAGGGCTCGGGTTCCTTACCTAAAGGCCTTCACTAGAGGTCCAAGCTTCGCTTCGTTAGGCATCATTAAGGGGAGATTGATGGTCCTATTAGACATGTTAATCTGTTTGATGGATTACTAGCGACGGAGAGAGAGGCATCTCTTCCTCAAAACCTCCATACGTAGTATTTTGATCCTTCTAACACCACTCATGTAAGTGTTTGACTAAAAGACTTATTCTCAAATGTAGCATAGCGGTTTCAAGATGTATGATGTTCTTTTGTTCATTCTGTAGTTTGTCCAAGAGGAGATGGAGCGAGTGGCTCGGCATTCCCTTGCCTTAAGGAACATGATGATCTTGTAGGATGGAGTTGTGCAGGTATGCTTTCCCTCTTCACCTGTTTATGTTTGATTTGTAATGCATGTACAATATATTATGCTTGGTGTATATGATTGTTATTCATGTATACTATAGTGGTTGTAGTCATTGGTGACTAGAGGGGGACCGACTACGAGCTGCGCTAGTTACAGCTTAAGGATCATTTTCAAGCATTGGACATTAGCCATCGGGATCTGGATTCTCACTACCAGGGCTTGGAGGGTAGTCACTGAGATTTGGGTGCCCGATACCAGAGTTCGGATGCCCAACATCAGGAGTTGCTTCGGCAGACCACTGAGTCTGCCCGAGTCTGGAGGAGGAGCAAGCTGCTACTAAGGATTTTACCCATTCTCTCGAGCTTGACTTCTCTACCTTGCTTGATAGAATGGGTACTATGCCACTACTCACTCCTGATTGGGACCCTAGCTATTTCAGTATCCCTCAACCTTCTCCCACACATTGCCCGACTGATGATGCCTCAAGGAGTTTGCATCTCGATGATTTTGAGATTGCAACCATGGCTCCCTAAGATCCAATGGATGGAGATGACTGATAGGCTATGCATGCTTAGGAGCTTCTGCTTTTTTTTCTTTTTAGTCTTGTTTTTCTTTTTAAACAAAACTCTTGGATATTATTTATAGAATTTCAAAGTCTTGGATTTATGGAAAAGGAACAAGGGGCTTTGGCTACTACATGTAGGGTACTTAATCTTGTTGCGCTTTTGTTTTTATAAAATTGGATGGATGTTTGTTTATGAATTTTTATGTGTATGTATGAATGAATGAATGTTGTATGCTTATGTTTCTTATTAATGCATGTAGGCAACACCAATTTTGAGGAATTTTCTTTAGCTTTTTCTTACTGATGTTGTCACATAACGAGCGACTTAGGGCTTTCCTTCGCACCATCCGGGGCCTGATTAGTAAAAGCTCCAAGGGTTTGGGGTGTGAAACCTTCAATACCTCGCTTCCAGACCTGTAAACATGACCTCTGTCCATGCTGTTCTAAAGTTTTAGGATCCGGCCACCCACGTCTTCCTCTTTGCTAACCTTGATATTTACCCCTTAGTCAAGGAGTATCATGCCATCTTAGGGCTTCCTTTTCCGGAGAACCCAACTCTAGAATTCCTTGTGAGGCTTTCCTTCGCATTTTCCTCCTTCCAATTTGGGGGCGAGGATAAGTTGCGAGGATTGTAGAACTTAGAATTCAGTAATTACTTTTTGTACGCCCCTCTTGACGTTGAAGGTTTTCAAGTTGATGTTGTCCTTAGCTGGTGTGAGACTACTCCTAGTTCTCATCTCCCATGGCCCTCCATGTTGATCCTACTTCTCTTGGAATAATGAAATGTTATTATTGTTGTAAGATTTATGTTTATGTTGTATGAATGTGTGCATGAAAAATGGGTTTTCTAACTCGTGGTCCCTCTATTCCTCATAGTGCCCTAATTTTTGTCTGAGTCGCCCTTTACGGGGGTTTTAAAATAAACGAACTTTTATTATTTTTTCCAAAGAAAGGTCCTAATTGTTGCGCAGCTAGCCAAGTGACACCTGATGGACTGACTTTTGACATTTTTTTCCCTTTTTTATGTATTGCTTTTTTGTATTTATTTCTTTTTTGCCCTAAACTTGGTAGTGCTTGAGCTTATCTTGGTTAATCGGGTTGATGAATTCATTTCCATCCATGTCCATGATCTTGGCAGCTCCTTTGCTTAAAATCTTCTTCATGGCATAAGGACCTTCCCAGTTTGGGTAAAACTTCACCCAAACATCCACCTTTGATGGTCTCATTAGCTTCGAAACCAGGTCTTCAGCTTTCAAAGGTTGGCTTGTGAATTTGACCCGGTTATTATATGCCCTAGCCATGCATTGTTGATACATCTGCAAGTGTTCCAATGCTTTTAGACGTTGTTCATCTATCATGTTTAGCTATTTGAATCTAGCTCTTGCCCAATCTGATTCCTTTAATCTTGCTTCCAGGGCTACCCGAAGAGATCTTACTTCCATTTCAACAGGTAGCATTGCTTCCATCCCGTATACTAACGAGAATGGGGTTTGATTAGTAGGAGTCTTGACACTTGTTCTATATCCCCATATTGCAAATGGTAGTTTATCAACCCAATCATTTTGCTCAAATTTTCTTGATGGATTTATTGGCTTCTTTTACTACCCCGTTGGCTTGTGGCTTGTATGGTGATGATCAATGGTTCTCGATCCTATATTTCTCTATCAAATCTGCTAGCGCTCCTTGGAACTAAACCCCATTATCTGATACAATGTGATGTGGGATACCATAGCAGGCAAAAATATGTGGTTCTATGAACTTGGCCATCTTCTCAATGGTGATATTGGTGTAAAACTCGGCCTCTACCAATTTCGAAAAGTAGTCAACTGATACTATAATAATGTGATGTCCATTAGTCGAACTAGACCGAATTTTGCCAATGATGTCGATGCCCCATGCTGAAAATGGCCAAGGAGTAGATAGGCTATGGAGCTCGGATGGGGGTAAGTGGCTCATATCCCCATAAATTTGGCATCCGTGACATTTTTTCACTTCAGCTACGTAATCTGAATTTTCTTTGCAAGTGATAACCCGTTCATGTGGGGTCCAAAATCTCCCGCATGCATTCGTCAGATGATTAATGGTACCTCATTTTTAGTGATACATCTTAATAACAACCCCTCTGGTGTGCGTTTGAACACATCTTCACCTACTAATCTGAATTATATTGCCAATCATCATAATGAAGTTCATTTTGAGTCTATTGCTCCCTCTAGGTATTCCTCGATTTGCAAAAAATTAACGATGTACAAGAACCAACTGCCAATGGCTTGCTCATCCTAAGTTTCCACTAGGCTACAGTAGAAAGGTTCTTTGGCTATTTGAAGGATAACTGGCTATATTAGTTGAGTCTGGGGACCTTCCCTCATTAATGCCAGTGTAGCGAGTGCATCAGCCATTTGGTTTTCATCCCTTGGTACGTGTTTGAAAAAACATTGTGTGAACTTTTGAGAGGCTTTCCATACTGCTTCCACATAAGGACAAAGTAATTCTTCCCTGATTTCCCAATCTCCAATAACTTGTCTAATGACCAGAGTTGAGTCTCCAACTATTAATACTTCTTTTGCCCGCACTTTCCAAAGTGCTTTTAATCTAAATAGATAAGCCTCGTATTCAGCACCATTGTTTGTTACGAGGAACTTCAGGCATTTTGAATGTGGTATGACTTTTGCGAGGTTATCAGGATGACACCTAGGCTAGCTCCACTTTTGTTCATTGCATCGTCAAAGAACATTTTCCATTATATTTGGGCCTCTTCTACCAATGCCAATTGTTCATCCAAAAATTCGAGATCCTCGATGTAATCAAATTCTAGCGGTTGATTTGCTAGAAATTCGATGATTGCTCATCCCTTGATTACTTTCTTGGTTACGTATTCGATATCGAATTCTAATAATAGCAGTAACCATTGTAAATTTCCCAGCGAGTTTTGGTGATTGGCAAAGGTATTTCATCAGGTCGATCTTCGCGACCGCTTTTATTCTGTAGGATTGAAAGTAGTGGCATAGCTTCCTTGTTAGCCAAACCATCATTGTACAAATTTTATCCGCCAGAGTGTAGCACGACTCGTATTCGAGTAATTTCTTGCTTAGGTAGTAGACTACTTGCTCACTCCTGTCTTCCTGTTCTTGGATGAGCATTGCCCTAATAGATGACACTTCGATTACTAAGTATAGGATCAGGAGTTTTCCAGGTTCTAGTGGGCGGAAGATGGGTGTTTTATCAAGTATTGTTTGATTTTGTCAAAAGTAATTTGGCATTGGTAGTTCCAAACCATTGGTTGGTCTTTTCTTAGCATCTTAAATATCGATTCGTAGATTGTGGTGAGTCTGGTGACTAATCTGCTGACGTATTATAGGGACCCTAGAAATGATCGGACTTCTTTCTCAATTTTTTATGCGGATATTTCCCTGATGGCTCAGCCTTTTATCAAGTTCCATCTAAATTCCCTTTTGGCTGACTATGTGGCCTAGAAGTTTCCTAGAAGTTACCCTGAATTTACACTTTTTCTGGTTTAGGCGTAGATTGTTCATTTCAATCATGGTAAGGAATTTATCCAAAACACCTGGGTGCTCTTCCTTGGTATTGGATTTGATGAGCATATCATATACATATCATGAAGCAAGGTTACCAAGGATAATTGGCATGTTACCTCGGCGTTTTTCAACCCAAATAGCATTACCTTGTAATAGTAGACACCCCATTTCATGATGAAAGCTGTTTTAACCTTGTCCGTTATGGCCATTAGGATTTGGTTATAACTTGAAAATTCATCCATGAAGGAGTACATAGCTGCACTATCTACCAAAACGTCTATGTGGGGTAGGGGGAAGTCATCCTTGGGTGAGGCTTTATTCATATCCCTAAAATCCACATATACTCTAACCTTACCATCCTTCTTTGCTATTGGGATGATGTTGGCTAACCATTTCGGGTACTCAACTACTTCTAAGAACTTATCCTTGATTTATTTTGCTAAATCTACCTTGACTTTTTCTGCCCATTCAAGTCTTAAGCAGTGCAACTTCTGCTTAACTGGTTTGAACCAAGGATCAGTTGGGATACGATGCTCCGTGATCTATCTATCCACCCTGAGCATGTAGTATTATGACCAAGCGAAGGCAGCCACGTGACATCTAAGTACATTTATTATCTCTCCTTTTTCATCAGGAGTCGAATCATTTTTGGTGATTCATTTGTACCCAAGTTAACTTCATTTAATAAACTGACATGTATGTTAAAGACATTATGCGTATGATCATATAAATGCATGGTGCCATCTGGCATAACACCAAATAAGTAAGCAAAACCATTGTATTTCATTGCATTCGCCTTATAGGAAAAATTGTCAAAGTTATTCAAAATGTTCAAAAATACATCACTATTTTCTTCCTCCACATGTGGAGGGTCTTCAGTTGTTGCGGTGGGAGTGTCAAGAGTTGCTTATGCTTCAAGTGTGGCATGCGCAAGCTTTTAATCAAGAGTCTGACAGTGTTTGGTATGGCCTGGTTTAGAGTGTCACCTTTCTTCTTCATCAACTAGCTGATGGCCTTAGTAAATGCCGTAACTGCATCCTCAAGTACCTCCTCCTTCTCGGGTTTGGTCTGTTCGTTCTTTGTTGTGGTTACCTCTAGGGCAATATCCGACTCTTCTTCAAGTAATAAGGGCTCCTCAGGTTGATCAATCAGCTTGCTTATCGTGAAGTCGAACACATCGTTGAAGATTTCGAGCCCTTTGGCCTCTTCCCCATTTAGAATTGATGGTTAAGGCTCCCCTAGATACGCCTTACACCCCTCAGCCTCATAGATGCTCACCATATTGCAGAATAAAGGTCTCTTATGTTTATACATTTTAAGATTTAGAGCGAAGCCCAAACCTAGCCCAGGTGTAATAAGAACGGGATCGATAGCTCTAATGATTCCTTGATTGTACTAGCCCAAACCCCTTTCTAGGATAAAACAATGTTTCTGCATAAGAGCCTTTAAGCTTCCAGGGAAAAAATGGTACCCTTATAGAGTTCTATACCCTTCTTTTCTTCGATGGTTACCACCACCCTAAGCCCTCATGCTTCTCTTCCTTAAATCCAGCTACCGCCATGACCAACTCCTCATCTTCCTCGATAGTTATTGGTCGCTCATTATGAATGAGCTTTATCTTCTGGTGCAAGGTAGATGGGACTGCCCCTATTGCATGAATCCAAGGCCTACTTAACAATAGTGAGTAGTTTACTAGGATATCCAGTATAGTGAACTTTACATTGGAGGTCACCCCTCCTATAGTGACCTCTACTTCGAAAATGCTGACCACTCCCCTCTTGGAATCGTCATTGGCCCGAATTACTATGTCGGACCTGGTCAGCATATCATCTCGTATTCCTATATGGGGTAGGACTTTGAGTGGGTATATGTTCAAGGCCGACCCATCATCAACCACCATGTAGGGGATTGCTCGATTAAAAGTTCACACTTTGATAAATAGTGCCCTGTTGTGCACTTTGAGTTCTCGTGGCAATTCTGACTGGTTGAAAGTTATGGCTGGTAGTTGGTGGGGAGTGATCTCTTCCCTGATTGCAGTGCACATTTCTATCACTAACATTGTAGGCTTTCCGGGCATCTCCATTAGCCTTTTAACCATACCCATCCTGTGTTTCTAGGATATCTCAAGCAACTTCCACATGCTTTATTTTGCCTAAGTCCCCTTTAACTAATTTACCAGGGGATCCTTGTCTAGTACATTTTCTTCCACCTTTGGAGGTGGTTTAAGTTGTTCCCTAGCAATTTCCTTGGGACTAGAATTGTTAAGCTGTATGGCCTCTTTGATCCAGAAAACCCTTCCACTACAGGTAACCCTCGGTACCCCCTCTTCGATCACCCTCATCTCTGTAGAATTCACCCAGGGGTATTGATCAGATCCTTCATCAGATTGACTCTGCGGTCCTTTTAGCTTGTAAATGTCTAGATTGATGGGTTTCTTCCTGTACAGGATGGTCTCACCGTCAATTGAGGTCCCCTCATCTATTTTACTCTTTCTACTAGATTTAAGGACATATGCATCCAGGTCGATTGGCACCTGCAACGGTGCTTTTCAAGAATCTGCTTCTAACGTATCCCCTTGGGATTCAGCCCTCTCTACTGAAAACACCTCTGCCAGTGGATCCTACTCCATGCTTTGCCCTTCATTAGTTAAGGTATTTACCCCTTGGTTAAACCTTGACCAAAAACTCAAAGACTGAATTAGTAGGTATCTGTGACCCTACTGCAAGAACATTACGGAGTCCATTTACTTGGTCTCGGTCAAGGTGGTGGGCGTGATATGATAGCTCATCAAAATTCAGGATTGCCAACCTTGACAGGTGGTGGTTCTACCAGTCGCTTGAGCCTTCTATCATCAACAAAACACTAGTTTTGCTGGTCAATCTTGCAGGTGATAAGTGTATAATTACACCTATTATCATGATATTTTCAATCACAAAACACTATAGTTTAAGTCATTTTTATACTTCATATAAAAGATTTCATGTGGTATGTAGTTGTTTTTTATGCAAATGCAGGTACTAGGTAAATCTTGGAAGTAAAATGATTAAAGTTGGAAATCTAAGAAAAAAGAGTGAAAAGGTGCAAAAAGATGCATGGAACTTAAGGATTTAGCTTAGGATCGAAGCTATCAAAGATCATTAAAGTTATAAGAAGGATTTTGAAGAAAAACACAATTCACGGTCGTGACAACCATTCGCGGTCGCGACTTAGTATTCTTCAAAACATAAAGTTTCCAACCAAGTATTCATGATCACGACGTGTACTTCGCAGTCACGACATTGGTGATTTTTTTGTCTACTCTTCTTAACTACCAACCGTCAGATACGTATGATCAACCGCCATCAACTACCAAATGAAAAAACACCTTTTGGAAGTCAACCAATCATGAAAAGGTTCCTTTCCATTGTGGATAAGGATAAAGCTTCTCATCCAATCACAAAGAAGTGATGCAATCTTTTGCCAATGGACACGTCTCTTTGTTTGGATAGACGCAACCCTTCATACTCTATAAATAGGGCTCCAAACTCAGCAATTTCATGGGAAATGGATTATGAGTGATTATGTGTGTGTGTGTGTGTGTTATAGTGCATGTGTATGCGTAGATAGAGAGTAAAAATATCTAGATTTTGCTACATTCGTAAGTGTTAGCGAGAAAATGTATAAGTGATTCGAACCTTATTTCGATCATTAGATTTCTCTACATATTCGAGCGATTATTGTATAAGTGTAATTGCAAATCACTTATCAATAAAAGTTTTCATTCTTCAATATTTTTTTATTCGATATTCACAAAGAATAGCATCCTAGTGGAGTTTCTGTACGAGTCGAGACCGAATTCAAAGCAGACACAGGCATTGCGGGAATTGACGACTCCCATTAAAGAGTGGATACAGTTTGAACAACTTTAGCTTTCACTTGCAAACCTTACAACTTTGCTTTGCTTTCTACTTATACTTTCTATTTTGAAGTCTATGATATGTTTATTTGTCATAATGTGTATTTCTTTTTGAGTCTTTTATATTAATCAAGTTATATGCTTTTGAGTTAACTTTAAGAGTAGTTTCGGGGTTAACGAGATTGTGTATAATCACTAGATCTGTGATTATAATGTTGTTTAGTGAGCCAACATTTTTTGAATGGTAATTTGCTAAATATGGCTATGTGAGAGCAACCTGTACTAAGCATAGTAATGTTGTCATCCAGGTTTATATAATTGTCTTAATTCTTTTGCACTAAATTTAGAAAAGTCATTTCATGTGTTGCTTTGCGGTGAATATTTGAATATATGAGTGTTTAGAACTGAGTCTGTTAAATTAGTCTAGTGTATATAATATCTTTGATGATCTTGCATGTTTTCTTTGCTATACTTGTTTGTAGGGAATATCTATATACTTTTTATCTTTTCTTATCTTTCATGCATTTGTCTATTCATCCATCATTCCAATCCTCCAAACTAAATCACATTATTTTCTTTTGTTTCGTTCCTCTTGTTGATCTTTAGAGCTAGTTCTTCCCAAACTACATCGCAATTGTATAATTACAGTTATCATCATTTTTTTATTTGATAAGTGTATTGACAACACCTGTTCTTTGATGCAAGAAACTAGCAAACAAGTTTTTGGTACTGTTTTCAGGGATAATTCTTTCGGAATGAGTGAAGCCAAATTCTTGCGAACAAGTTATTAAACTTATCAATAGAAAAGTGGTGAACAAGTTTTTGGCGCCGTTACCAGGGAAGGCAAGTGCATTCTAGAGATCAAGTCTGGGGAAGGCAAGTGCGTTCTAGAGACTAAATTGCTGGAGATACGGTACATTTTCTAATTATATCTATTTATTCCTTTCCTATACTATACAATTTTTCTAATCTTAGATGTGAAAAGATTATGAAATAATCATCTTGGAGGTGATACATCATATTGTTACATTTAAATTCTTGACAAACAGAAGATTTTCTTCTATTTTACCTATTCGCGATCGCGACTTCCATTCACTCTCGTGAAATTCTGCTTAATACTTTTTGTTTCTCCAAATCTGTAAGTCACGATCGTGATAGATTTTCACGATCACGACTCTCCAATAACTGCAGCTGTTGCAACAGTTATTTTGCAATTATTCCACTAATCTCTATAAAATTGATGCACATCCATTCATCGATCAATCACTTCTGCAATCTAAATTCTTCTTTCTTAATTGTAATCTATTCCACTAAAATTCATCTATTCCTTTCAAACTTTTCTTTCTTAAAAATGATTAGACCAAATAAATCCAGTTTAGTTCCGCCAACGAATCTTCAAGAATGGTACGAGGCTCCATTCCCGATTCATTCAAGAGAAGAGGGAGATCATTTTGAAATCATTTGAGATGTTGAGTTCAAAAGTTCTTATACTATCTATAGGAACAGTCTCATTCATCATGGTGTTTATGATAGAGTTATGTATTATCTCAGAATACTTAACTTCGTCATTTACTTGAACATGACTTTGGAGAACAGTGTAGACAACTGCATGGAGATGTTAGTCACACTAGCATGGAGGAGCGATAGGTAGAACTATTTAGTCTATTGAAACCATAAGAAAGAGTACAAACTGACAAGGAAGGCTCTAGATAAGTACTTGGGATTTTCGAGGGATTGCTTCAATAAGATGTTACCTGGTTGGGATCCAGTACCAACCTGGAATCGCTTAACTGGCCAAATTGAGTTCAAACAAGAATCTGCCTATAGCCGGTGGATTCTTGATCCTTGTTTGCTTGCATTACACTTTTATTTAAGTGGTGCATTGTTTGGTAAGTCCAATGTCGATCTCGTCATTCCTGAAGAATTGTTTGTGATAGAAGCAATTTGGAATGGCATGCCTATAGATATTTTGGGGATTATGATAGAGACACTGATGTCTGTGCTAAAAATCCCGGAATGACAGAATACGGGGTGTCGAACAATGGCAAATCTGTTGGGCCATATTGGGAGAATACCCTATGCCATAGAAATATTGTTAATTATGACCAATTAGAGACCTCTTAAACCTATATAAATAAGTCTAGGTTAAACCCTAGCCACCACAACTTTCAAATAGCTTACAAATTCTCTTAAATTCTTCATCTTCAATCCTCTAAATTCAAAACCTTTGTAAACCTTTACTTCAACCAATATGCCTCGTGTCAAGGTAGCAGCAAATAGAACAGGAAGCTAAACATACCAAGAGGAGTATGATTGTCCTTTCCCTTTAAGGACAAGAGAAGCAGGTAAACGCTTTCAAAAGCTTAACAAATTGGATATCACTGGGATGATATTCCTAGATTTGGTCTTCTTAGAAACATTAAATCTCCGTACAGAGATGGAGGTTTATCTTTTGGCTCTTGGACTCACAAAGTTTGTGGATTTACGCTTTTCGCAAAATCGAGATTGGATTCTCGAATGTCTAGTAACATTCGATTATGAAGATTTAAGGAAGAGGGCGATTCAATTTCGTAATCAAGGATGACATTAAACAGTCACAAGAGAGATGATGGGTGAATAGTTTGGATTCCAAATAGTTAATTCATCGAGCATGATGGATACTTTTCAACCAAATCGAGTTTGGGCAGAATTATCGGGTAAGAGAATCTTCGATCCCAAAAATTCTCCTAATAAACTTATTAAGGATGAGTGCATTCTTCTTCTCCACAAATACCTTTCCACTTTGGTATTTTGTCGAGTAGAGAACATAAAAGTTCAAAAGAAAGATTTGTTTGTTCTTTCCTACGCTTTGATGAGGAAAAAGGCGGAATTTGTGGATATCATATGGGATATGATGAAGAAGAACTCTACAAGTATGAGAAACAAGATTAGAGCGGCCGAAATTATCACTGCTATCATCTTGGGTGTAGGAGGTGAACTCCCTTATGTCCAACAACCGGGTGAGTATTTTCTCTATATGGATGGAACTTATTTGAAGAATACAGGACTCTTTCAAGAGAATGATGGGGTATATTCTTTCTACTCCTACTCCAACCGCACCAAGAAGCTAAACTTGGTTCATGAAGATTCTTCAGTCGGACCATCAAATCCAACTGTCAGTCGTCGACATGAGAAAGATCCGATGATCGAAGAAGAAGATGAAGAAGAAGAAGAAGCTCCGGAAGATTGGAGGCCAAGCATGCAACTAAAATTGGACAATTGCCTAGCGGAACTTAGAGTTATGAAAAGGAAAATGAAAATTCTAAAGAAAAGTAATAAATCGATTCTTCGAAAATTACTTTCTTTCTTTAGAAACAAAATTGTCGATTCAGTCCTAGTCCCCCGGATTCTCCTTCATAATAAAACGGGTTTAATCTTTTCTTTACTTTTTCTTTTAATTTTAGATTATTTTTTAGTTTTGATTTTTATTAAATGTCTCACAATGAGGACATTTTGTTCTTTAGTGTGGGGGGCATTTGTAAAAATACCAAAAAATCCAAAAAAAAATGAATAAAATAAAATTTTTTTGAAGAATTTGAAAATTTTTCTTGAAATTTTTGTTACTTATACATTATTCATTCTTATACATTATTCATTCTTATACATTACTAACATTTGTCCAAGGTTATTTTGAGTATTAAGCATTACAAGTTTGATGTTAGTGCAAAATTTGAGCGCATGTTGAAATTGAGCGTTATTAGCACAACATTTATCAATTTGGCAAGGATGAGTGGTGAGTAACATTCGAAAGCAACATTCCAAGTAAGTTTCGATATATATTTCAATG
>CATIWQ010035711.1:0-10901 GCA_949673415.1 Euphorbia schlechtendalii
TATTATGGTTATAGTTTCCTAACACTTTAAACACACTTAATACTTATAGGACTTATTCGAGATTTGCATATAAAACTCATAGTAAGAATACCATTAGATATTACTCCACTTAAACTTATCGGAAGCATTAAACTAAAACTACACAACTTATACTAATCCATGTTGCATTTAAATATATATCGAAACTTACTTGGAATGTTGCTTTCGAATGTTACTCACCACTCATCCTTGCTAAATTGATAAATGTTGTACACTAACATAAAACTTGTAAATACCTAACACTCACAATAACCTTTAGACAAATGTTAGTAAAGTATAAGAATAGATAATGTACTAATTGACACTAAAATCAACAAAAATTTTCAAATTCTTCAATTTTTTCATTTTATTCATTTTTTTTAGATTTTATGGGATTTTTACAAATGCCCCCCACACTAAAGAACGCAATGTCCTCATTGTGAGACATTATAAAAATAAAAAAAATGCTAGTCTAAATATAGAATTGAAAAAAATAAAGTAAAGAATAAACCTGTTCTACTACGAAGGAAAATCCGGTGGACTGTGAGTGAATTAGCAATTTTGTTTTCTAAAGAAAGAAAGTAATTTTCGAAGCATTGATTTATTACTTTTCTTTAGAATCTTCATGTCCTTCTTCATGACTCCAAGTTCCACTTGGTAATTATCCAACTTAAGTTGCATGCTAGCCTTCCAATCTTTTGGAGCTTCTTCGTCCTCTTCATCATTTTCTTCTATTTTGGTCATCGAGGCTTTTCCTTTGTGATGGCTTACGGATGGATTAGATGGTCCGATGGAAGAATCTTCTTGAGTCAAATTGAGCTTCTTGGTGTGGTTTGAGTAGGAGTAGAAAGAATAAACACCATTGTGCTCTTAGAGTAATCCAATGTTCTTTAAATAATTTCCATCCATGTAGCGAAAATACTCACCCGGTTGTTGAACATAGGGGAGTTCACCTCTTGCACCCAAGACTATGGCGGTGATAATTTTGTCGCTCCAATTTTATTCCTCATGCTCGTTGAGTTCTTCTTCATCATATCCCAAATTATATCCAAATTTTCGCTTTTTGCTTCGTCATAGCGCATGAGAGAACAAACAAGTCTTTCTTTTGAACCTTTGTATTCTCTACTAGACAAAATACCAAAGTGGAAAGGTATTTGAAGAGAAGAAGAATACATTCATCCTTAATGAGTTTCTTAGGAGAATTTTTGGGATCAAAGACTCTCTTACCTGATAAATTTGCCAAAACTTGATTAGGTTGAAATGAGTCTGTCATGCTTGATGAATTAGTGATAATTGTATAATTACACTTATTATCATTATAATTTTACACAATAAACACTATAGTTTAAGTCATTTTTATACTTCATATAAAAGATTTCACGTGGTATATAGTTGTTTTTTATGCAAATGCAGATACTAGGTAAATCTTGGGAGTAAAATGAACTAAAGTGGAATTCTATGAAAAAAGAGTGAAAAAGGTGCAAAATGATGCATGGAACTTGAAGATTTGGCTTAGAATCGAAGCTGTCAAAGATTGGTGAAGTTACAAGGAGATTTCTGAAGAAAACTCACTTCACGGTCGCGAAAATACCTCGCGGTCGTGACCTGTTCACTTCAGAAACAAAAATCTGCCAATCAAAGGTTCACAGTCATGAATCACATATCGCGGTCACGACATGGATGGTTTTCTAGTATTATCTTCTTAACTACCAACCGCCAGATAAGCATGATCAACCGCCATCAACCGCCAATGAAAAGACACTTATCAGGAGTCAACCAATCATAAAAAGGTGCCTATCCATTGTGGATTGAATCAAAGCCTCTCAACCAATCACATTGAACAGATGCAATCTTTCACCAATGGATGTGACTCTTCGTTTGGATAGACGCAACCCTTCAAACTCTATAAATAGGGCTCTAATTCTTCAACAATTTCATGGGATTCAAGTGCATCAGCAGTGCATTGGATTAGTGTGGTATAAGTGCAAAAAGTGATAGAGAGATATAGTGTGTGTGTGTATTTGGAATCGCTACGTTCCAAAGTGTTAGCGAGAAAATGTTTAAGTGATTCAATTCCTTATTTCGATCACTAGATTTCTCTATATATTCGAGCGATTGTTGTATAAGTGTACTTGCAAATCACTTAACAATAAAAGTTTTCGTTCTTCAATATTCGTTTGTTTGATATTTGCAAAGAATAGCATCTTAGCGGAGGTTCTGTACGGCCCGAGACCGAATTCTAAGCAGACACAGGAATTGCGAGAATTGACGACTCCCATTAAAGAGTGGATATGGTTTGATCAACCTTAGCTTTCACTTTCTTACCTTACAACTTTACTTTGCTTTCTACTTATACTTTCTATTTCGAAGTTTATGATATGTCTATGTGTCATAATGCATATTTTGTGCTAAGTCTTTTATGTTAATCAAGTTATATGCGTTGGCGTTAATTTTAAGAGTAGTTTCAAGGTTAACAATATCCTGTATAATCACTGGATCTGTGATATAACATTGTTTAGTGAGCCAACATTTTTGGAATGGTAACTTGCTAAATGTGGCTATGTGAGAGCGACCCGTACTATGCCTAGTTTGATGTTATCCAGGTTTATATAATAGTCTTATCTCGTTTATGCTAGGTTTAGAAAATTTATTTAATGTGTTGCTCTATGGCGAATTATTGAACATCTGAGTATGTTGAACCGATTTGTTAGATTAGTCTAGTGTGTCGTAAAATCTTCGTTGATCTTACATGTTTTCTCTGCTATACTAATTCGTAGTGAAAATCTATTTATTTAGTGTCTCTAATCTATCACATCTATATCTACTCAACTTTTCATTCTAATCTTCCTACCCAAAAATATCAATTCTACTTCTATTTCCTTATTTTTATCTTTCCCTTCCATATCTTTAGACCTAGTTCCTTCCCTGTGAGTTCGATATCTTTTAAAACTACATCGCAACTGTATAATTGCAGTTATCATCATTTTTCTATGTGATAAGAGGTATTGACAACACCTACATTTATTTGTGAACAAGTTTTTGGCACAGTGAATAGCCAATAGTTCACGAGATTTTAGAACCATTTTTGATTAAACTTATTAGTAGAAAAGTGGCAAACAGCTTCTAGCGAAAAACAGGAAATCTTACTCTCGTGTATCCCATAGAAAATAGGCATGCCAAGCATATCACCAACGGAAATAATGTAGGTGGACACAGAGGATGAATGGTTCACACCTATCCTCAAGTACTTGATAAAAAATGTGCTCCCGGAAGAGGAGCATGAAGCCCAAAAGGTAGTGCGCAAGTCCTTCCATTATAGGCCGCTAGTTGTATAAGAAGTCCATTAGCCACCCTTGGCTGAAGTGTATTTAGGTCAATGCCGTCTACATTTTGAGGGAAGTGCACAAGGGCCTCTACGGCTCACATGAAAAGAAGGATGCAATGGTGTGAAGGGATAAGCTGCAAGGCTTCTGCTGGCCAACAATGGAGTTGGATGCCAAAAACTTGGTCCAATCTTGCAAATCATGCCAAGCATACGCAAAATCCATCTCAGCGCCCGCAAGACCTCGATTGGTGATTCAAGCGGCATGGCCCTTTACCTTATGGGGCGTAGATCTAGTGGGACCCCTACCGAGGGCCAAATAATGGAAATGATGGGTCATTGTGGTGGTGGACCACTTCACGAAATGGGTGGAAGCCAAACTACTCTCAACCATCACGTCGAAGCAGGTGACATCCTTCTTCAGTAAAAACATAATGTCACATTTCAGCATCCCACATACAATCATTGTAGATAATGAAACCTAGTTCAACTGCCACGCCTTCAAATGCTTCAGCCAATGATTTAAAATAAGGCTACGCTTCTCCAACGTTTCCCACCCACAAACAAACGGGATGATAAAAGTGAGTAATAGGACCATTTTGGAAGGGCTCAAGATAAGGGTCCACGAACATGGTTTAGCATGGCTGGAGGAACTAAACAACATCCTTTGGCCCTACAAGAAAACCCTGTGAATGGCAACGGGTGAAACATCGTTTCTCTTAACATATGGAACGAAGGCGATTGTCCTAGTAGACATGGGTGCACCGAGTGCAAGAGTAGCAAACTATATTGAAGGGGCTTCCAATGATAACCTACTATGGCAAAACTTGGATTCCCTTAAAGAGCGGTGGGAGCAAACCCTCATTCGCATGATGGAATACAAGCGGCACATATCCCTCTTGCGCAACAAAAGGGTTAAGCTACGCTCCTTCCAACAAGGCTAGTTGGTCCTCCGTAATATAAATTACTCTCATGCCAAAGAGGGATGAGGAAAGCTAGGAATAAAATGGGTAGGACCATTCAAGGTTGTCAAAAAGATAGGCAACAGCACCTACAAGCTCTCAATCATGAGAGGAAAAGTCTTACCGTGCACATGGAACAAAACATCCCTAGGAAAATTTTATCCAGGAGGATAAGAATTGTAATAATATACATCTTTTGTATTTTATACTCGTTTGGCTGATGAAAGTGGATTATTCAACAACTTTCTCTTACAAAATTGGTGCATAGTAATAAGTAAAAGCCCGCAGGCTACGATCCCTAGCGATCCCCTCAACACTAAACAGCTCGTAGGTCACGATCCCTAGTGATCCCCTCGGTGCTCTTATGCTTTGAAATTAAAGCAATTGAAAGTCAGAAGGCTGCAATCCCTAGCGATCCCCTCGATGCTAAATAGCTCGTAGGCCATGATCCCTAGTGATCTCGTCGGTGCTCTTATACTTTGAAATTAAAGCAAGTAAAAGCCCACAGGCTGTGATCCCCTCGGCGTTGAACAGCACGCAAGCTGTGATCCTTGGTGATCCCCTCGTTGCTCTTATACTTTGAAATTAAATCAAGCAAAAGCCTGTAAGTCGCAATCCCTAGTGATCCCCTCGACGCTCTTATGCTTTGAAAGAAAAAGTAGCTAAAATACTTGTAGGCCGTGATCCTTAGGGACCCATTCGGCGCTCTCATTCTTTACAATTAAGTTATCGAGATGGCAAACATACTCTAATACTACACTAAAGGACTGGGATACTAAGCCTATAAGCCCCCACAACCTAACGCATCTTACCTAATGATGATATAAGCCTTCCGATTCGTCACACTCAAATCACCAAAAATACGCAAAGGATAAGCCCAACAGGGACTGACTCCCTAAGTTGGCATATGAAAGCCCATAAAGCACGCTGTTGCCAAGAGTTCACACAATCACATTCATTCAGCATATATCATACATTCAGCAAACAACCAAAGCAAAAATAAGATACAAGTATAAAAGCAATTCAACACGTACAAATACCATCAGCTTAGCATCAAACAAAGACAAAGCAAGTAAAGAAAATGTGCACTTGATAAATAAAATTACAAGCCCACAAGCTAGGCCTGATGGCTATAATTGTCATTGTCCAAAATCAAAATAAAGAAAATAAAAAATGTATATATAAGTAAAACAAAAGAAATATGATGCAACAGGTCGGGAGCACCTCAAGACTAGGCCTCTTCATCCTTGGAAGCCACTAAAGAGATGTTCGAGTAAGAAGGCTTCAATGTTGGATGGCCAAAGAGGCACTCATCATCCTCCTAGCGGCCAAGGGCTTCATCAGGAGGTGCGAGCTGAGCAAGGTCATCAGTATCTGCGCTAGGGAACTTCTTGCGGACCGCGTGGAGAAAGGCGGTGTAGTAGCTAAGGTGATCCTCCCACCAATCCTCACGAGTCTGCTTAACCTTTAGCTTATACTTGGCGGTATGGCACTCAAACTTTAGTTGAAGGTCTTGCAACGCAGCCTCCTTTGCCTCGCTATCCTTCTTCCAAAAGTCAAGCCCTTTATTAGCTCGCTCCTGGGCCCTCTCAGCCTCAACAACCTCCCCCCTCAACCTTTGGCTTAGCGACAGACTTAATCTTGACCACCGCTGTATCATGCTTCTCCTCTAGGCCATACATGGTGGTCAACAACCCCTTTTGCTTAGCCTCTGAGAACTCAAGATACTTGCGGGTTTGCAAGAGCTTTGTTGCCTGCTTCTTGTCTGCCTCCCCCATTTTCTAGGCCGCCTCCTCCACCTCAATGAGCATATCCCGCTCTTGATGGACCTTGTTCAGCCTTCTTGCTCTCCCTTGAGAGGCTACATAGGTACCCTCCAACTTTCGCTGCACCGTGGTTAAGGCTTTCGCCATTCGATGCGTAGTGGAAAAGGCCTATAGTGGCCAACAGAAAGAAAATTAAGAAATGAAGGACAAAAGAGAATTTATATACTCAAACATAAAAAGAGAGAAGAAAAGGAGGAATACTTACAAGAAGCGCTTGCCTCTCAGCATAGGCCCCCATCTCCGCAGGGCCCATCTTGCCGAAGTGAGCATCCTCATGAGGCAGCTCCGTAAAGCACCCCAACTCCCCAACAACCTCTGGTTTAACTAGAGGGACGTCCTCTCCATGGACTTTCCACCATAGCTACAACAAAAAAAAAGCTAAAGACACTCAAGAGGAGATGATAACTCAGGCCATCGGTAAACATAATGGCAAAACTTATAACACAAAACTTACCAATGACGGATTGAAGCGAACCCACTGTAGTTGCTTCTCCTCAGAAATGGGAGCCTTCCAACTCTTGGAGCCCTTACCTCCTGACTCAACATCACTTCAGGAGCGCTTTTTCCCCCTCTCCCTTATCTCAACACCCTTGACAAGTGCTGAAGGGGGTCTCACCTTCGGCTCAGGCCCTCTAGGGATGGCAACAGGAACCATAGCCCTCTAAGGAGTGGTCTTAATAACGACCAAATCCTCCTCAGTCCCACGAGCCTCCACCTACGTAGCAAGGGGATCTATGATCCCCCCATCCAACAACTGTTGAGCTCACCCTCCAGCAGCGATGCCCTCCTCCTTTAGCCTCACTAGTGAAGTCACCTCCACCAACGCAGCCACCTCAGCTTGGGCCACCTCAGCACCACTTCCCTAGCTCATCAGGGTAACCTTCGTTCACACCAGGATCTGCGCTGCAGCTACTACAGGGAAAATTTTAGGCTTCCACTTAATACTAGCCATGCGTACAAATAAAAAAAGAGAGCATCAGTTTCACTAAACCTCACCATCCTTAGTAGTCAAATCAGTGTACGTGACGTCCCCTATTCCATCCAGTAGAAAAGACTGTCAAGCTACCCTAACAAGTACTCTACCACCTCCAATGGATGACCAAGCAGATCCGGCGCACGACCCCCGCCTCCCGATGTTGTGAGGTGCTCAGGTCCACGACGCGGTGCACCCTCCTCCACAACGACGGGGTAGGGGAAGATCTAGAACCATTTATCCTTGAAGTCCCTAACATGGGACTACTTCCCCACCAGTTTTGACATGGTCTCGTGGGTGCTCCCCCAAAAGATGCAGGTCCCCTAGTGCTTGGTGCACGGCTTGAAGAAAAGGCGGAAGATAGGATCGGAGAGCATGACCCTGAGATCCCGATACATCCACCCAAGGGTGGCAAGGATGATACAGGAGTTGGGGTGCAGCTGGCTAGGACACAAGGTGAATTCTCGGAGGACATCCACCACGTCAGTGTCCATGGGGAAGCAGAAGCCCCACCGAACTTGTTGGGATAACACATGCATAAAATCCTTCGTGGGAGGGTTCCACATTACTTCCCCCCCTCTTCCACGCCTACCCATTCACGTCGTGAACGTCCTTGAGCAAGAGGTCATAAATCTTGTTAGCCTCCTTCTTCTGGATGGTGGAGGGGGTTTGACAATCAGCCCCTTCGATGGGTACGAGGGAGAAGAAGATTCCCCCACTACAGGGCTGCGGGTTACAGACCCAGAACCCGCTCCCACCATCTCGAAAGAGACAAAAGGAGGATCCTCACCAACCATAGAGGGAAAAATTAGAATGGCATGGGAAGAGTCTTCATTAGGGGACTATGGGGGGAAGGACGAATCATGTTCCCACACCTCTTGCCTGCGGCGAGAATGGTGGATGAGAGGGTAGGAGTCAGAAGATTCGGTAGACATTTTTATGAAGGGAAGATGGAAGGTGGTATGATGAAACAAGGTTTAAGACAGGGGTAAAAAAACAAGTAATACTCACCGCAAGCTTGAGGATAGAAGACGAGTCGAAAGTTTGGAGGTAGAAAGTAAGAACAGCAAGAAGGAAGACCACAAAGCAAAGGAGTTGGAAAAATCCACTTGTGATCAAATGAGTCTATTTATATAGTAAAAAGCGCAAATAACGAAGCGATAAGCCCGTTACACGAATCATGGTCATGATGAATGTTAGAAAAATGGTGGATGCGAAAGGTCGCATCCTATCCAACAGAAGCATCGCATTGAAGAGGTGCCACGTGTAGTAGGGCACGTGTATAGACCATTTTTGCAGCCCTAAAGAGCTTTTATTGGGCTCGTTGGGGGGGACACCTAATACCAGGCCCATTAATAGCCCATATAACGAGGTAAGGCCGATTAAAGATATCTCTTCAGCAACATAGCCTCAGCGCCAATGCACGTCCCTCACCAAAACCTGACATTTGGCAACCCCGCGCACCAAAACACCAACAGTGTTACCCACCGGGCCTACGCTAAGTCACCTTCGGCATAACCTTTGCTGATTCATCCCACTCCTTCTCTCTCTACTAACACATTAAATGCAAGACTGATAGGCAGAGGGGAAACATTCAATGCCCCGACGGTGGAAAAGTCTCCTTAGCAGCTTGCCACTTGCGCACAACTCAGGCGGGTCCCACCCGTCATCATCACGCAGGTTACTATAAATAGACAGGTCATCTCCCACTTTTGAGGTAACATATAATCTTAAAACCACAATCACGCCAACTTGCTCTCGTTACTGACTTTAGCATCGGAGGGTCTTCGCCGGAATCACTTCTGGCCTGAGACTTGTTTTGCCTGGCCTGAGACTTGTTTTGCAAGAACCCTGGACGCTGAAGGCCGCGGATCCCGTTAGGCAGATACCACATATATATAAACTTTCTCGTTTAAGAGAACTCATGGAAATAGTTATAGCAGAAAATAATTTTTTTTAAAGTAAAACTTCATATTTTTTCCATTTTTATCTCTCATTCCAAATTTTAATTTGAATCGTACCAAATTTCTATTGGAAATTGATTTTACAATTCAAAACTATATTTAGAGCATTTTATGTAAGTTAATTTACTGTTTCCATAACTTTTCAGTTTAGCAGTCAGAGTTAAGGTTTTTTTTTCAATCTTTTTTCTTTTATGTACTCTCCTCCGAAGATAATTGTCAAAATTTCGCTTATACTATATAATAAAAATAATTTAACATGAATAATACTTAATCAAAACAAGACTATATTTCAAATATTTTTTCAAGGCCAAACAAAGTGGGAGGAAATCAAACAAATTCAACCCCTCCATAATATGGATCTGACTCCGCCACTAATGTTGTTATAGTGAACAAATGCATAATGTGATTCAGATACCTATAAGCATAAAAAACCCTAATGATCACATCTTTTTTTCAAAAGTTTCTTACAATACTCAAAAATGAAATCTATTGGTGCTAGAAAAAACATCATTATTAATAGCCAGTGACGGTGCTAGAATGACAATTAGAGTAGGACACTCAACTTTTAACCGTCGACCATAAACACTATCCGAGCCGAATGAATAAAATGTCATATTTATATTGTAATTTATTCCAATAAAACAAAAAAATAACAAAGTCAAAACTCTAATTTATTAAATGCTTTTCTATAATTGAAATAGGCAAACTCATTTATATATTACTATCTCCATTCCTTTATCCATGTTCTTTTAGGAGTTTTACCGAAATCAATATAAAAATTTATTACATTACCAAAATGACCAATTCGGCATTTACTTTCATATACTTAATTCTTTTCTTTTTTATTACTAACTTATAATTTGATCAATTTTATAGTGTCTCTCATAATTATTACAAGAGTAAATAGAGAAAAAATAGTAAAAAGTGTATTGAAAATAACAAATAAAATTAACAAAACTAAAATGTAAAAAGGACTGTCATTTTTTTAATAATTGACAAGCATAATGGTTAAGAATGGCTTCAAATGATTTAAGATGAATAACATGTCGAGAAAACTATATATAATGGATTACTGATTGAGTGACTTATTCCTAATTTGTTGAGGGTTTATGGACGATATAATAAATTGAGATTTTTTTCCACATTAAATTTGAAATCGCAATAAATATATTGGGTAAATAATTATAACCTCTCCAAATTTTGGCTAAATACACTACTACCTCCCTATGTGATGAAAATAATTATAATCTCCTTACATTTTGTGATTTTCATACTATAACCTCCTTACATCTTTAATTATGTGTATTTCTATCAAAATTCTTAACATAACAAGTATTTGTTAGTATATTTAGTTTTATTTTGTTTATATTATAAGATTTGTAATAATAAAAAATACATTTTTGTAATTTTCAATGTATAATTTCATTAGATAAAATAACAATAAATAACTTTTTGAGCAATTTTAATCCATAACATATTAAAATATGATATATAGGACCAATTTTTATTCATAAACATATATTGTGTCAAAAAATTTGATGTAAAATGATATAATATCTAATACAAGAAGGCTGTAGTATGAAAAAGATAAAACGTAGGGATGCGCAAATTATTTTACAAAACACGGGAAGGTACTGGTGTATTTGTTCAAAACACAGGGAGGTTATAATTATTAAACATTAGCATCCCGAGACAAAGCTAACTTCCCTATTTGCTATGACCTACTTAGCCTTAGAACACTACCGCTATTCAGAACAATTGATAAAACTGTAAATAACATGATCATAATAACTACCATATAACTGAACATGTAACTTAAGTAGCACTGACCCAATT
>CATIWQ010035744.1:0-23904 GCA_949673415.1 Euphorbia schlechtendalii
TATTAGCAAACATTTTGACTCTAGATAAAATAAAACAACAAACAGATATAAAAATAAAATAAAGAAAACTAAAACTAAAAATAAAAACGTACCTTATTTCCAGCAATTAAACTTTAGAACTTACTCGGCTTCCCAACAATATCTTTGGAATGCATTTGCCATCCCCGGCAACGGTGCTAAAAACTTGTTCGCCACTTTTCTACTGATAAGTTTAATCTATAATGGTTCCAAAATCTCGTGAACTATTGGCTAATAACTATTCCAAAAACTTGCTCACAAATAAATGTAGGTGTTGGAAATACCCCTTATCACATAGAAAAATGATGATAACTGCAAGTATACAATTGTGATGTAGTTTTAAAAGATATCGAACCCACAGGGAAGGAACCAGGTCTAATGATAACAAGGGAAGCGTAAAAGTAAAATAAAATAAAATAAAGATAGATTAGAGATTTTTATGGATAGGAAAATTAGAATGAAAAGTTGAGTAAATATAGATGTAATAGATTAGAAACTCTAAATTAATAGATTTTCACTATGAACAAGTATAGCAAAGAAAACATGCAAGTTCAACACAAGTGTTACGACACTCTAGATTAATCTAACAAACCGGTTAAACACACTCAGATGTTCAATAATTCACCACGAGTAACACATTAAATAACTTTTCTAAGTCTAGCGCAAACGAGATAAGACTGTTATATAAACCTGGATAATATCAATACTATGCTTAGTACAGGTCGCTCTCATATGGCCACATTTAGCAAGTTACCATTCCAAAAATGTTGTCTCACTAAACAGCATTATATCGCAGATTCAGTGATTATACATGATATTGTTAACCCCGAAACTACTCTTAAAATTAACGCCAATGCATATAACTTGATTAACATAATAGACTTAGCATGAAATACGCATTATGAAACATAGACATATCATAAACTTCGAAATAGAAAGTATAAGTAGAAAGCAAAGCAAAGTTGTAAGGTATGCAAGTGAAAGCCAATGTTGATCAAACCATATCCACTCTTTAATGGGAGTCATCAATTCCCGCAATTCCTGTGTCTGCTTTGAATTCGGTCTCAGCCCGTACAGAACCTCTACTAGGATGCTATTCCTTGTAAATATCGAACAAATGAATATTGAAGAATGAAAACTTTTATTGATAAGTGATTTGCAAGTACACTTATACAATAATCGCTTGACAATGTAGAGAAATCTAGTGATCAAAACAAGGATTCGAATCACTTAAACATTTTCTCACTAACACTTAAGAACGTATCGAATCTAACTATACACACACTATATTTGCACTCTTATTTTTGCACTTCCTTTATTACACTGAAGGCATACCACACAAAAAATGCACAAAATTGTTGAGGATTTGGAGCCCTATTAATAGAGTTTGAAGGGTTGCGCCTATCCAAACAAAGAGTCACATCCATTGGTGAAAGATTGCATCTCTTCAATGTGATTGGTTGAGAGGCTTTGATTCAATCCACAATGGATAGACACCTTTTCATGATTGGTTGACTCCTGATAAGTGTCTTTTCATTGGTAGTTGATGGTGGTTGATGGCAGTTAATCATGCTTATCTAGCGGTTGGTAGTTAAGAAGATAATACTAGAAAATCGTCCATGTCATGACCGCGATATGTTATTCATGACCATGAACCTTTGATTGGTAGATTTCTATTTCTGAAGTGAACAGGTCGCTACCGCGAGCAATTTTCGCAACCGTGAATTGAGTTTTCTTTAGAAATCTCCTTATAACTTTACCGATCTTCGACAACTTCGAGTTTAAGCCAAATCTTCAAGTTCCACGCATCATTTTGCACCTTTTTCACTCTTTTTTCATAGAATTCCACTTTAGTTCATTTTACTCCCAAGATTTACCTAGTATCTACATTTGCATAAAAAATTACTATATACCACGTGAAATCTTTTATATGAAGCATAAAAATGACTAAAACTATAGTGTTTATATTATAAAATTATTATGATAATAAGCGTAATTATACACTTGTCAGATATCTCATGAGTCAGCAAGGGGCCTATCAACTCATCATAGTTTTATGTCTTAAGGTCATGAGCTTCCTCGATTGCGCTCTTCTTGGAATCCCACTCTATTGTGAGAATGCGGATAATTTTCTTGACCAGCTCTTCCTAACTGAACTCCTTTTCAAGTTGTTTCAGTTCATTAACAATATTAATGAACCGGGTATTCATACTCTGAATACCTTCATTGGCAGTCATCGAGGACATCTCATATTCTCTCAGCATGAAGTTTATCTTTGACTCCTTCATCTTGTCTATCCCCTCGTAGCTAATCTCCAGTTTCTTCTAGATTTCCTATGCTGTTTCACATCCTGGCACCTTAGTAAATTCTGTAAGATCAAGCGCATAGTGTAAGTAATTAATAGCTGTGGCATTCTCTTTGAGAAGCCTCATATCAGCATCATTGTAGTCCTCAAGATCTATAGGTACATGCACACCATTCCTGAACTCAGTAGGAACTCTAGGACCAAGCTCAATTGTGAGCCAGATCTACATACTTTATGACTGGATGAAGTTCTTCATATGATTCTTCCAAAATGAATAATGATTACCATCGAATAGAGGAGGTCTTGTAACAGACATTCCTTCTCTTAGAAGAATTGAATGACTATAACTCGAGCTAAAGTTATTATATGCCATTTAAGGATCTGACTCAAGATGATTAGACTTAAAATTGAGCAACTACTTTGATACCACTTGTTGGTTCTTAAATCGGCTAATAATAACAGCAGAGGGGGGGTGAATGTGAATACTGGGTTACTTTATAAATCTTTTCATTTTAACGTTAACTCAGTATAGTTTTTATAAGTATGTGTGCTGATTGCAATATAAAAACTTATAAATTGTTCAGCTTAGCTGGCATAGTTTATATTCAACCTTCAACTAAGTAAGGATTACTCAGTACGAGTTAGATAACTAGAAAATATAAGAGAGATGAATGAGCAAGAAGCTG
This sequence comes from Euphorbia schlechtendalii, assembly GCA_949673415.1. NCBI lineage: Eukaryota > Viridiplantae > Streptophyta > Magnoliopsida > Malpighiales > Euphorbiaceae > Euphorbia > Euphorbia schlechtendalii. The sequence continues at coordinate 3,010 of CATIWQ010035744.1, forward strand.
ATGAAGCTAGTCGCTTAGAGTTAGAACAATTACGCTTGAGATTTTATCCTGGTTCGGCCCCTAGCCTACCTCCAGTCCCCGAATACCTTCTTCGACCTTTAATCCACTAGTGGTTCGTTCCTTCAATAGGTGGAGAAGCCTTTACAGTGGGTAGACAAGATTATAGAAAGTACCCTCCTTTCCAACTACCACTCAAACTCAATTTGTGTACCCTTCCCAAACTGACACTCAAGATCAATGAAATAGTAGCGAATTGAATTCAACTTATAGAATGTTGAATCCTTACAATGTTATATCTCAGAATTGATTCTCTCAATTACAAATAGATATGAAAGTGGTTATTTGTTGAGTGCTTGTAATTGAATTTCTGGGAAGCTAGAATGATTTGCAGTGACTTAGCTCTTAGTGAATTCAAAGTGATTCGCTTGTGTTCACTTTCTTTCAACATCTACTTCAGTCTTCTATCTATACTTGAAGCTCCGTGAAGTAGCCTTTGTAGAGTTCTCATCTTTGTAGTTCTTTAATATTTCTTCTCTTCACATCTTTCAAATCTTCTCGTTGGAGATAGTTTCTTGGACATTCAGAGATAAAAAAATTGAATGTTAAGGCAAGATAAGCTTCCATTGGCGAAAGCTCTTTTATCTTCAAGCAATATGATCTTAGAGAGAGAGACGCGTGTAGAGCAACATGTAATCTTAATTGGTTAGTGTTGCTGACATGGACTGACACGCGCAGAGTCACTAAGGAATGATGGTTGACAGCTGCATACTCTTCTTGGACTTTTGTAGAAAGATTCTGACAAGCCTTAGTGGAGTGGAGCCATTTTGGCTTGCAGTGAATATTCTATTATTTACTACATAATTTGACCTTAAAAGACACAAAAGAGTATTATGTTTCTTCATAGAAATCGTTAGTGGTACAGATATCATTTAATTTACAAAGTGTCATAGCAAAATGCTTTTAATTAATTAAAAGCTTCAGTCCGCACATGTTGAGTGGTTATTTAATTAAACGGCATAGTACTCAGCATGGATTCAACTGAATACAACCGAACTCAGCTTTTACTATTCTAAGCCATAACTTAATTAACTACATACAGCAAACTGAGTTTTTTTATCCAAAACAAAAACTCACAGCTTCATTAATTAAGAGTATACTTAGTACTTAATTAAATTCGCCAGCCTATTCGGTTTGCTATTTCCAAAACTTCTTAAGTACTGATAGGTACTGTTTAACTTGGGTTCCAAGAGTATTCAAGTTATCCTCACAACTAAAAGGTTTCAATATGAAATGTTGGTGTGTACTCACTAAGGTCTAAAGAAAACGGTATCTCTTGACATTCTACCATTTTCCAACATTTTCGTGCCACTAATATGTCAGCCAAAGATTTCAATCAAAATGCTACATGTTGCATCTCGAACGCCTTCTCTCAGTAGCACTTCTTGAAGATAATAGTCCTTGATTAGAAAATAATCAATAGATTAATATCTGAACATTCAAAATTTTGTCTCTAATCGGCTTCAAAACTTTCTCAAATAGGAATAAATTTAAAAGAGTGAAGAGAAGAGATTTTCAACCAAAATGAAGATAAAAGTTACAACGACTACTTCCCTAAAGCTTTAACCTATAAATAAAAGCAAAATTAGTCGATTACAAATTGTTGAATCACATGAATTTCTAAAGAGCTCAAACTTTGTCAAGGCATTAACAGCCTTTGAATTTCTATTCAAGCAATCTCAAAATAAAACATAGAATTCCAATCAATTTGTAATTGAGAATTTTATTACACTTAGATTAAGCTAAGTTATTAATTGTAAAGGAACCAACATTCTATAAGTTGTGTTTCCAGCTTGTGCAATCAATCTTATTCTTATCAAGTGAGAACAATTTGAGAATGGTACTAAAACATTTTGAACCCATGTTATTAGTACTTCACAATTCTTTAGTTTTCGAGATAAGAAATAACTTATGATAGTGATATTAAGTTAGTACTAAGTATACTCTTAATTAAGTAGTCTGTTTGAGTCAGTTTAACAGTAAAACAACTCTATTTCACATAGGTTTATTTAGGTTATGGATTAGTGTTGCGAAGGTTACCACACTGAATAGCTTTGCTTCATTGTTTATGTAATATGGCTCGATGAAAGCTAAGTTCCTTTGTGCGATTAATCTTCGCAAAAGTTGAGTACTTTTTACAATGTTCAGTTACTTTCACATTATTACCTTTTAACTATTTTATGAAGATAAAATATTCTTAGTTGATGCTTTTAGGTCCCTAAAAGGATTTGGCATTGATAAAAAAAGAATATCAAAGTGGTCCTCACTATAAAAAGGTGTCAGTATGGAATGTTGGGATGATTTCATAAAAATCCAAGTCAAAAGGAATCATTTGAAAACTCTTTGTTTTAAATCTTATTCTAAATTGTGTGAGATCAAATTGAGAAGGGTACTCAAACCACTGTTTTAAAAGTCCCCGCTTGGGTCCGCCTAGGCCCCACCTAGGTGCTATTTTGAGGGTCGCCGCCTGGCTATGCCTAGCGCCCAAACCCTACTGACTAGCGCCTAAGTCCGCCCAAACCCCTATTAATTCCCGCTTAGGCCCTGATTCATCTTCGACCGCCTGATTAGCGCCTAGCGCTTTTTAAAACTCTGACTCAAACTGAGTTGAGTGGTAGTTAGGCTTGGATGGTACTAGCTTGTATTTCTACCCACAACCAAAGTCTTCTCCACCTCTTTAATGGAAAGAACACTAGTGGATTAAAGCTCAGAAAAGGTATCCAACACCTGAGGAGGCTAGGGGCCGAACCAGTACAAAATCGATGTGTATACTATCCTTTTATATATCTTTTTTATCTTTGAAATTTGATCTCACACATCAGCATTTGTCTCTTGTTTATCTTGCTTGAAAACCTATATTAAGTTGAGTAAGAATGTACTCAACATTGTTTGTGAACAAACCTAGGTCAGCTCAAGTTGAGTGATTTGTATTTTTACTTTGTTTTGCACTCCGCATGTTTATATGAGCATTCATTAAATTTAACTTGATTGAGATTTTTAAATCTTAAAAGAACAAGTTAAATTGTCATTCACGCTCCCCCCCCCTTTAAATGATTATTTAAGATTAGTGGACCAACAAAACTATGTTGAGAGGTAGTTTAGCTTGGAAGGTACTTGCTTGTAATCCTATGCTCTATCAAAGGTTTCTCCGCCTAATTAAAGGAAATAACATTAGTGGATTTAACTAGGATAAATTCAAGGTATAACTAGGATAAATTCAAGGTGTAATATTTCCTTACTTTATCTTTTACCTTTTATATCATATGCTCATTCATAAGCACATCTTTATCTTTCTTGAAAAATCATCCCAAGTAGTGTAAGAATTTACTCAGCATAGTTTTTATCCAAACAAAAGTCAACTCAAGTTGAGTGGTTTGTGATGTTTTACCTAGTTTGCGCATAACCTCTTTTATTTAGCATACAGTAAACTAAAACTTGGTTAAGATTTTTAAATCTCTAAAGAACAATTTAAATGACCATTCCCTAACTCATACCAATTATTTAAGCTATAATGACCAACAATATAGCTTGTACATTTGATACACTTAAACCCTTTTTGGATTTTGTATTTTTGCAATACTTTTTATTTTTATAAAAAATTGCTTTTTATAAAAAATTTATTCCCTTGGAGTTCGCTTGAAAATGGATGTATAAATTACTTCCTTTTAAAATTTTTTACCCAAGGAGGTAGAGGAGAGCCCACAAAACTGAAATTTATTTGAAAAAAATGGGGGCAGAGTCGACCATAATGGTATCGGCTCGATAAGTGGCACCTGCATAAATTAGGTTGGTACCATCCTGATAATCTAGGTCGGTCCAGGGCAAAATGCTAGTATTGGGCCTCCTTTAGGACCAGTTTATTTTTTTTCTTCTGTCCTTTCCTTTTTCTTCCCTTTTACTCATTTTTCATTATGGAAAGCCATAGCTCCTAACTGAGATTATTCTTAGGGACACTCAAGAATCTCGACTAGAATAAGCTAGAAGCTTTCGACCTATTGGAGCTTTGGTATATTGCCTTTTATGACCAATATAATCTTTATTCATGTGGCACTCCCTTTCATGGATCCTCTTGATTGCATCTTCCACTTCTATTATTAGGAGCTCTACCTTATGATCAAGGAGTATCATAATATTTTACGCAATCCTTTCCCTAAAGGTTCCCTATTGTAATGCTTAGATACTAGTTTGGAGCTACCAATAAGCTGAGAGGGCTGTGGAGCTTGGATTCCACTAACAAGTTCCTATCCCACACTCCAAATATAGGTGGTTTTCTAGTCACTCCAATTCTTGACTATTTTTAGTTACTATGAGGAATCACATTTCCTAGCCTTACATGGTGGCCTTATTGCTTCTGTTAGAGTTCCTATGTAGAGTAGGTAGCATTGCCCCTTTTCTACTTTTTCTATCCTAACTAACCAGTTTAATGGAGCTTCACCTACAGATGTTGTACTTGTTGGGAGCTAATTGTGCATGATGGATTTGAAGGCCAATCCAAGCCTAATCGAAGATTGCTTCACACTGCTAGAGGTAACCTTACAAACTTATTTTCTTTCCTTAACTCATTTGGTAATTGTATTGAGATAAAATTGCATGTTTAGCTCTTAGAGAAGCTAGCCTTGATCCATGAGCCAATATGATCATTTTGGAAGTATAAGGTCATTCATTATGGCAAGAGAGGGATATGCACCATTGACCATCATAGGTTGATAGTGGATGACTGATGTTAGACATGATGTATGCCTTAGAGGCAATTAGACATATATGTCCTTAATAGTCATTAATGTACAAATAGTTGAAGATTATTGTTTATCAATAATAAGGTATCCTTTTTATATATCGATGATTGATTCTAAATTGTGTATCTCGCTCATATTATATTTATGCTATTAAGTATATGTATATGTTTATTGATATAATAAGATATAGTCCATGACTATTTCAAAGCGTGAAAGTGTGAGAACATAGTGGCAGCTATGTGGTGTGGAAACTGCACACATGTGTTATAATGAAAAGTCTAAATATCCCTAGTCATAGTTTCATTGTGACTAGACATCAAAGAAGTAGACAGACTAGCATGTGTAGGCTACTCAGGTTTAATCTAAGCAACTGATCTCACGAGCTGAAGGTGGTACCTTGAGCTAACACATGAATGTATTGGGGTAATACATTAGACATAGTTATAATATAGACACTAAAAAATAACTATATAAATGTGTTTGTGTCATGTCTTATTTCTGTAGGAGTTCGATCTTAAACGAGAGATAATGGTTACATTGGGAATTGCTATATTTTAGCTCAAACTTATTTATATTCTAGTGATTTGGATGATACGGGTGATTTCAGGTATAATGATGATCATTCATTGGTAAGCCAAGTAGGCAAGATGGGATCGGTCACACTTGATATATTGATATAATGGGAGTTGTATCTCAAGGCCTCTTGTTGAATCATCACACTCATAAACCTCTAATCAGAGTATTCGATTGATAGAATGACTTTCTAGTCAATTTCAATACATAAAGGTGAGTGGTGTTCTTCCCAATATAGCTATGGCTATTAGATGAGCTAACACTTAATCTAAGCTCAATAAACTGATGGTACTTAATCTGATGGAAGGAGTGTATTATACTTGTTACTATTACAGAATTATATTAAGTTATAGGTACGTGCATTTTGAGTATCGAGGGATGATACGCTTGTGAGCGGGCGACGCAAAGCAATGGGCCGAGAGCACATAGAGATGAGAGGTGTGGTCCACTAGGGTGTTTGAAAAAGAAATGCACCAGTTTGGGGACCTAAGAAAAAGGTTGAAAGAGAAGACAAAAACAATTTTAGATCTGTTCGAACCCGAATCCGCCTTCTCTTAGTGTGGAGTCGCCACTAGGATTAGCTCTTTTCAGGAATTAGAGTCCTATGAGGCTTAACGTCCGGGGGACGGCCCACTAAGATAGAGATTCGGGTTCGGGATAAGTTGCTTATTTCTCATTGGATCACATTATATTACATCTACAGAAAACCGTATTCTCTTAATTGTGCAAATTCGAGCTTAGGTCATTTTTTATTTTAAATGCATGATTCACGTATGACGAAAAAAATAAACCATCCATAAGGTGAAATAATAAACCATCCCCAAATCAATAAGTAAATGCAGAAAATAAATGCGAGAAATAAAGATTACAAGGCTTCCAAAATTCGAGGGACGCAACCGCCCACTAACCAATTAATTACATTTCCCCAAAAAAATAAATTGCGATACCCGAAGGAAAATTATAATCCTAAACATACATCTAATCCTAATCTACCTACATCCACAAAGGTTAGCACAGGGGATATCACATATATGTTCGATTTTCAATTTAGCGAGGCCCTTGTGGCCTAAAAAATATATCAATCGCGACAATGTGTTTGTTATTTAAATAAAACAGTTTGTTTAATTGGTGAGGGCTGTTATCTGGGAATATGTTTTATTCACTTCTTGGGGGTGTTCTAACATATATCTCCTTTTAATAAAGAAAAATAGATGAAGAAGAATTACAACATTTTAATAAAATAAAAATCCTACATTCACAAATGAAATCAGAAGAAGAAGAACAACGAAAGTACGAAAATTGCAATTCTAGGAACTTAGAGGCTTACCCTTAGGGAATGAATCCACTTCGAAGATATCCGATCGGTTGTTGAAAATCCTCCTGGTCCTTTAGTTTAGGTAAAAGTTGTTGTGAAATTCCAAAAATGTTCGTTTAGTTCTTGGAAATTGAAGCAGTTCTGAAAGCTATATTTTCTCTGTAAATTTTTTGGAGTCCTGATTACCGTTGAAAATCCAAAAAAGGTAAATTCTTTAGGCGCGGGTCTTGCCGGAAAAAAGTTCAGCGAGGCCCCTCGCTGAGTCTTTGGAGAGGCTTGCCTAGCCATACTTGGCAAGCCTACCTCGCCAAGGAGTTTGGCAAGGCTGCCTTGCCAAGGATTTTGGCGAGGCTTGCCTCGCCAAAGCCCATTTCTCGGTGAAGGCCTACCTCAAACCAGGGATTCAGTCTCCCCTGGGTTTCTGTTTCTGAATTTTTTATTATTTTTTTATGTATTTTCGTATTTTTTTAATTAATTTCTGAATAAAATTAAATGACATCCTTTTGAATTTTGCGATGAAAAGGATTCCTATTCGGATACATCTGGATACTCAAAAATTATGTGATTCGAGGATAAAATGCTGAAAAGTCATCATCATTGAACACGCGAGCTAGTACAAAATCCCATGCTCGTAGCTACCCCTCGTGTGATTGTCGCTGGTTAAACAGCTAGTGTGATCAAACGAAACGACCGTAGGGATAGAGCATACTTGACTGGTGTTGTTGGTGACTTCTTGTTCTTAATTGGTGATAAAATAGGCCTTCCTTTCTAGCGTTGTGTCTTTGTATGGTTATCCGTTTCTTTCTTCGAAATCCTTTTGGTACTTGGTGCCCCTTATGTGCCTCTTGGAATGATTGGAGATAGGTGCTTGAATTTGTTTTAAAGATGATCTTGAATTTCCTTAGTAGGATGTTGACTTGTTCTCTGTGGCAAATCAAGAAAATAATATTAAAGAAAATAATGTTAATAAATATTTCATGATGAATATTTTGATTATTTGATTGTGTTTATGCAGAGTAAAAATTTTTGCCCCTTCAATAAAAAATTAAAACATTGAGCAATAAATGAATTAAATGAGTTTGAAGAATATTGGGGATATCCCGTGCATCATTCCGTAGTGTTAGGAGGCTCCCATTATAAAATAATAAAATAGAAAGTGGGGCCCACTTATTTTCTTTATAAATAGGGCTTCCCCTTCTTTGTTCCTTCACTTTTCATAATCTTCCTCTCTCTCTAAGCACTCTAGCTCTCCCTTCTCTCTAGCAAACATGTTGTCGAAGGTCGTTGGAAGGGCACTCCGCTTCACTCTAGCCTCACTCCTGATGATCCTAGCGTATTTTCTATCGATATTGACGCTGCATACTATGAGCAACACTATCGTGAGCACCGGATTTTGTACCAGATCGTGAGTTCGATGATGATGACTTTTTCGGATTTTATCCTTGAATCACACAATTTTCAAGTATCCTGACGTACCCGAATGGGAATCCTCCTCGTCTAAAATTCAGAAAGATGTTTTCAATAAAATTATTTAATTTTATTCAAAAATTAATTAATAAAATAAAAAATATGAAAATACAAGAAAAATTAAAAAATGAAAACCCGGGGGCACTGGATCCCTGCCAGCCTCGTTAGTGAGAGCCTAGCCAAACTTGGCGAGGCAAGGCTCCCCAAGCTCTTGGCGAGGCAAGCCTCGCCAATGTCCTTGGTGAGGCCTCGCCAACGACACGGCGAGGAGCCTCGCCAAGGTTTTCTCCGGCGAGGCCCCTCACCGGAAAAACTTACCATTTTTGGATTTTTCGTGATTTTCCTATAAATACTCGATCCCAAAAATTATCAGATAAAAATATAGCTTTAGAAAGACTTTAATTTCCTAGAATAAGATGAACTTTTTTTGGACTTCCAACATGATTTTTTACCAAAACTTAAAGGACGAGGAGGATTTTCAACGGCCAATCGGATATCTTCAAAGTGGATTCAATCCATAAGGGTAAGCCTCCGAGTTCCTAGAACTGCAATTCTCATACTTTCAGTGTTTAATTTCTTCTTCTGATTTAATCTGTGAACCTAGGATTTTAATTACAATTATTTTATTTCAACTGTTGTAATTCTTCTTCATCTTTTTCTTTATTAAAAGGAGATGTATGTTAGAACACCCCCACAAAGGGAATAAAATATATTCCCGGATAACAGACCTCACCAACTTACCATGTGAGCAATTTCATTAATTAAAATGAGCAACCAATGTGCTAATAAAACGAACGGTTTTATTTAAATAACAAACACAATATCGCGATTGATTTTTTTTACTAAATTCAAAATCAAACATACGTGCTATCCCTTGTACTAATCTTTGTGGATGCGGGTAGATTAGGATTAGATGTATGTTTAGGATTTTAATTTTCCTTTGGGTATCGCAATTTCAATTTTTGGGAAATGTAATTAATAGGTTAGCAGGCGGTTGCATCCCCTGATTTTTGGAAGCCTTGTAACTTTTATTTTCTGGATTTATTTACTGCTTTGTGGATGGTTTATTATTTCTCTTTGTGAATGGTTTATTTTACAATACATGAATCATGCATTTAAAATCAAAAAATGACTTAAGTGCGAATATGCAAAATTAAGAGAACACGGTTTTTGGTAGATGTAATTTAATGTGATCCAACAAGAAATGAGCAACTTATCTCGAACCTGAATCTCTGTGTCTTGGTGGGCCATCCCCTGGATGTTAAGCCTTACAGGGTTCTAATTCCTTGAAAGAAGTAATCCAGGTGGCGACTCCACACTAAGAGATGGCAGATTCGGGTTTGAACCGATCTAAAACATTTTTGCCTTTTTCTCTTTCAACCTTTATACCTTTTCCCGGGTCCTTAACCCGGTGCACCTTTTTCCAAACACCCCGGTGGACCACACCTACGAAACCGCGCACTCTTGGCCCACCGCTCTGTGTCGCCCGCTCACAGTGGCGACTCCGCTAGGGATTTTTTTCTAAAACTTGTGTTTTTAAAAAGGTTTTAGATTTTGGATAAGTGCCAAAAATTATTGATCCCATCATTCCATTTTCTCTTAATTTTGACATATTCATTATAATGCATTGCAGTAGAAGGGATTAGCCCATAAGTCTAAGATACCCCTATTACCGCGAAGATTTCTCTTGTACTAATCTGCCTCCTTGAGAAAAGATAGTACTTGAGCGAGTGGAGCACTTGTTGCCATATCGCATGTACCTCCCTCGTTAGAACCTATTTGGGGAGTGGCTTGGAGTGTATTTCAGTGCAATAAAAACCTTCTACATCAGCAACCCATTTATAAACTCTCATGTAAATAAGCCATAGGCATTTTCCCTAGGGTGTTACCCAAACACGCAATCATGCATTATATTTTCTTGCAGGTGCGCTCCTTAATATCCTCTTAGTACAAAGATGAACCAAACTTAGGATAGAGACTAACCAAAAACCCTATGCGCGGGGGTCGTATGGTTAGAAGAAAGATATTGCGTGCTATGTGCTAAGTGTTTATCGCATTCTGATTCGTCATGCATTGTACAAATGTGCCATGCTAACCATGAATTTTCGTGCAGACACTTAAACGCACACACTCATGATACTAAAAATGGTTTGTACGTAGGAACTTAGTAGACACTCAAGATCATGTCACCCTAGGATGACCTGAAACCAACTAGAGTCATGTTGCATCTCTTACCCACATTTTTGCAAGATATCCAAATGACATCCAACTCGTAAGACAAACTTACCAAAATCCTGATGCAATGCCCATTGAGCATCCAAATTACCATCCTTATGGGGCACCCGTATACACCAAAATCCTACCTTCGATAAACGTGAACACAAAGGATATCCCAATTGATGTCCTAACCCAAGCCCCTGTAGGGTGAACTTTTGCTCACACATCACAACATACCTTTAGTGATGATTTCTACTGACATCTAAGACTTTGGCTCGATAGGGGCAAAATGACCAAAAATTCATTTATGTTTTACTTACAGTATTTTTCTCCATACATTTAGAGAATACCTTACACTAGAGTATGTCACACATCCTACTCACACATAAAGAGAGTTAGCTCTCGAACCTTTGACCTATCATCACACGAGTAATTAGGCCACTTCATTACATCATTCCACTTTACGTTGTCCCAAAGATAGGATACAGATCTCAAAACCAATGGACCTTCATTTATCGCATGGACTAATGATTCTGCTCTTTTTGTGTGTGATTTCTATCTCGCATCATGGCACGCTAACCTTTTTTCCATAGCCATAACATTATACATCTCACACATCAATCATGCATCATGATTTTCTATGCATTCCCTAATAATCTCCTTGTGTATGTTAGCTAGGAAAAAGCCACTTCTTCAGAAAACTTGGAACAGGGCTTCTGGCCGGCTGATCCGTCTATCTCTAGTCACGGTTCATCAGGAAGGAGTTCCGTACATCAACTCTAGCTTGGATTCAGATTAAGACACTCCTTGTAGTTTTCGTAACATGTCTAATCAGCAGGAAGAGAACGTGATTAATGAGCAAACTCTTGGGGCGGCCCAGAACCCACAAGGAAATCAATCATCAGTGAGCATTGAGATTGCTGCAGCTATGAATGCTTTTGCTAATAGCGACCAATTTGCATCAATCCTCAATCACAACACTAGAATTAGGCAACCCGAGCAGAGGGAAAATGATGGGGTACCAAATGTTGGTGGTACAATCCTACCGAGAGGATCATCATCTTCTGCTGCTGTATTTCCAAGTTCTACAAAAGTTGCCCCTAACTTCTATCATTTCGGTTCTGGGCAAAGTCAGCCATAGACAGTGTATGAGCCATAAGTGGGTGGCTAATTCTTCCAGGGGCAGCCGGGGCATGCTTCTTTCTACCCAACAGTAGTGGGGTCTTCAGAGATTAGGCCCTCTTCTAATTACATTCCCTTTATTCAAGGGATGGCTCAGCCTATAGTGCTTAGTTAGGGTAGACCCACTCAGACATTCCAGGGTCAGGGGTAGTATTACTAGAATTCCTAGTATGGGGGTTTCTCGGAGACCCCAAACAATATCCTTCAACAGCCTAGAATGGTTGAACTCTAAAGACAGTTCTTAGCCACTCATGTGCAAGTGTAGAGGTGTGCAATCCTAGTGCAGCCCATAGTTGGGGATAAGGATACTTTACCATCGACCTTCGCTATGCCTTAGTCCGAAAAGTACACAGGTAATATAGATCCGCATGCACATATCGCACATTATCAGAATGTGATGAGGGCTTTAAGGATCAATGACCGTATGATGGCCAAGTTATTCATTGTCACATTGGGAAGCCCCGTAAATGAATGGTATAGTCATTTATTGGTAGACATAGCATATGACTGGGGACATTTAACCGAAGCAATGGTGGATCATTATGGGTTCAATACCCTGATAATCACCAGGATGCAGAATCTGGAGGCGGTGAAGCAAAAATAAGGGTAGAACTTCAAACTCTATTTCAAGAGATGGATGGCTATGCAAGTACGTCTACAGTCTCGCCTATCTTTGCTAGAAATAATCGTAAAGCTGTTAGATGGTGCACTACCATCTTATCGGAAGAGGCTAGGATCTGAGACTTTCCATAGCTATTAAGAAGTTTTTGTGTGGGCTGAGAAGATCGAACGCTATGATGCCATGGAGGCGGAAACAGGGTAGCAGGTTGCTAAGCCCTATTATAGAAAGAATGATTCTAATCCAATGCAGGTGAAGACGAAGCAACCGGCAGTACAATTGGTGAATGAAGAGAAGGTAGCCACTGTTAGGTTACCAAAGGAAGAATATCATGGCATCTCGCCATATACTACTAACTTGGGGTTCTTATTCACCAAGCTTCATGAACTTAATCAGTTGGAAAATCTTGAAGAAGCATGTCCCTCCTAGGCCGGAAGAGAAGAATAATTACTGCCATTATCATGTAGTCATGGTACACCGTACAAATAACTACAAGGAGCTGCTGAAAGCTATTCAGAAATTTCAGCCACAACATCGCTAAGCTTGTGGGATAGGAGTCCAAGTTCTTGCTTGTTAAGGATAAGAAGCAAGACCAAGTATTGAAGCTGTTAGAGACCATCTCTTCAAAGTTGGATAAGGCCCTTGTCAGTAATCTGGATTCTCTCAACACCAAAATGGATACAATTCAAAGGGAGATCACAGACCACATCACGTAGAAGGTTGCTTCTTTACAAAAGTTCCTTGTTTCCATTATGGGATAACTTTTCCTTGACATGCCTATGCCTAGTATACCTCCAAGCGACCTTATCTACCCAAAGACTAGATTGTCAGTTCACACCAAGCTTGATGAGTTAAAGTCTAACATGGATGACACAGCGTAGAAGATTGATGCCCTATTGAGACTAGGAGAAATGGATGGCAAGGACATCAAATTTACTTCCAAAAATGTAGCTGCCATCTGCCCAAAGATCTATGACATTGAATCAAGGCTGAAGATTGTACTAACATCAACGGACTTCCGAGGTTTACTCTAGTGCTTTCAATAATTCGTGAGCTAAGGTTTTGATCAGATTGCCCATCTCTCAAGGTATCATCATCTACTGTTGAATGAGCTGAACGACCAAGAATTCCTCTCAACTAAGGGCAAGGAGCAACTTGAGCAAGAGATTTCCCCTGCAATTATAGGCCAGCAAGAAAGCTTCCAATATGCTCTTGATGCCTTTAATGTCTGCCTCGATCAAATTGTTCAAGGCCAGATAGTAATGGAGGAGAAAGTAGCTGAAGATGCTGTCAGAATAGTGAATCAGCTCAAGGGATCTCTTCCTTAGTATAGGGATCCACAATAAAGGTTAAGAGCTCAGGATAAGCAGAAACAACATGGATCTTCATCTTCCTCAGCTCAAAAGCATTAGGCTGGTTCTAAGTAATTGAATAAAAACTTGTAATAGGACTGAATGTAACCATAGTTCAGGACATATATTATGTATTGACTAAGTTCTTTATATTAATGAAACTCAAGTTTTTCACCTCATGTTAAGTTCTTCTTAACATATAATATGTTGTATGTATATCTCTGCTGTAATTTTGTATATGATGCAGGAACTCATATAAGAGGCCAAACATTGAAGAAAAGCTGAAGTAAGATAGAAGTCCCAAAGTAAAAGAAAAATCCTCTAAGTATGGGGAAGTTGAGCTGCTTAAGGAAAGTCACTCAGCAAAGGGAATCTTACATCACTTTCCAGGTATTTCTGTTATTTTAAACTGTCTTAATTAATTAAATTCTTCATCTACCTAGTTTTCTATCTATCCAAAATGGGGGAGATTGTAGAACCCAAGTTAAACAGTACCTATCAGTACTTAAGATGTTTTGGAAATAGCAAACCTAATAGGCTAGTGAATTTAATTAAGTACTAAGTACTCTTAATTAATGAAGCCATGAGTTTTTGTTTTGGATAAAACAACTCAGTTTGCTATATGTAGTTAATTAAGTTATGGTTTAGAATATGAAAAGTTGAGTTCGGTTGTATTCAGTTGAATCCATGCCGAGTACTATGCAGTTTAATGAAATAACCACTCAGCATGTGTTGAGTAAAGCTTTTAATTAATTAAAAGCATTTTACCATGACACTTTGTGAATTAAATGATAACTGTACTACTAACGATTTCTATGAAGAAACAGAATATTCTTTTGTTTCTTTTAAGGTCAAATTATGTAGGAAATAACAGAATATTCACTATAAGTCAAAATGGCTCCACTATACTAAGGCTTGTCAGAATCTTTATACAAAAGTCCAAGAAGAGTGCGCCTCTATCAACTACCATTCCTTAGTGTCTCCGCGTGTGTCAGTCCATGTCAACATCACCAATCAATCAAGATTACATGTTGCTCTACACGCATCTCTCTCTCCAAGATCATATTACTTGAAGATAAAAGAGCTTTCTCCAATGGAAGCTTATCTTGCCTATACATTCGATTTTCTATCTCTGAATATCCTAGAAACTATCTCCAACGGGAAGATTTCAAAGATGTGAAGAGAAGAAATATTAAAGAACTACAAAGATGAGAAGTCTACAACGGCTACTTCATAGAGCTTCATGTATAAATAGAACACTGAAGAAGATGTTGAAAGAAAGTGAACAAAAGCAAATCACTTTGAATTCACTAAGAGCTAAGTCACTGCATATCATTTTAGCTTCCTAGTAATTCAAATACAAGCACTCAGCAAACAACCACTTTCCTATCTGTTTGTAATTGAGAGAATCAATTATGAGATATAACATTGTAAGGATTCAATATTCTATAAGTTGAATTTAGTTCTCTATTATTTTATTGATCTTGAGTGCCAGTTTGGGAAGGGTACCCAAATTGAGTTTGAGTGGTAGTTAGAAAGGAGGGTACTTTCTGTAATCTTCCCTACCCGTTGTAAAGGCTTCTCCGCCTATTAAAGGAATGAACCACTAGTGAATTAAATCTCAGAGAAGGTATCCGGGGACTGTAGGTAGGCTAGGGGAACCAGGATAAAATCCCAGGTGTAATCTTTCTAACTCTAAGCGGCTAGCTTCATTAACTTATTGCTCGTTCATCTCTATTATATTTGCTTGTTATCTAACTCGTATTGAGTAATCCTTACTCAGTTAAAGGTTAAAGATAAACTGTGCCAGCTGAACTAAACAGTTTATAAGTTTTTATCTCGTACTCAGCATGCATACTCAGCACATATATAAAAAATATACTGAGTTAACATTAAAACAAAAAGATTTATAAAGTAACCCAATATTCGCATTCACCCCCCTCTGCTGTTGTTATTAGCTGGTTTACAGACCATCAATACTCTTTTGTTTTTAGCACTAAATCTATTTTAGAAACATAAAACACATCAAATAACAATGTTCTATTTTCACAGTACAATTAAAGGTAACATTATGAAATATATAACTCGGTATCGCATCAAAGTACTCAACTTTAGCTGAGATATATCATATAAACTTTGAAGTTAAGTTACTTAGCACAACAACTCTCATAACACTATGCCATAACATAACTAAGCCTATGCGAAGCTGAATTGTTTCTTCGTAGAAAAACTCAAGTTGATATTTAATTAAGACTATCTTAGTACCAAATTAATTTCACTATCCTAAGTAATTTGTTATCTCCAAAACTAAAGTACTTTGAAGTACTATTAAGATGGGTTCAAAAATCTCCCCCATTTTGGAATAGATAACAAACTAGATATTAGTAGATTTTAACTAAGTAAGAGATTATAGATATATGAATATCTAATAAGTGATATAAGACTCCCCCATGTTGAGTGAACTCTCTTAGACATCATAGACTCCCCCATGTTAAGTGGATTTCCTTTAGTTAGCACAGCCTCCCCCATACTGAGTGAGCTTTCCTTTGAATTTGGGACTTTATCTTAATTAGATTCTCTAAACTTGGTTGTCTACTTTGATTCTTGCAGTACACAAGTTTATACAAGAATAAACAATATTGTAGAAAGTTAAGAAGATCTTAACATAAGCAAAATATTGTAAATTTTTATAGATAACTTAGTAAGTACACGAACTATGTCCTTTACTAAGCTTTAAATGAACAACTACTACAATATTTTTCAAATAATGCTATTCTATATTCTTAGCTTGGGCTCTCCTCTGGTTCTTCCATGAGTTTGTTGTTGTGAAAATGAAGAACCTCATCATCTTGGCTGTGTCCTAAGCCTTTGTTGAGCTGGTGGATGTTGCAGTCTAGTTGGGAGATGAGGTTTTTATAGTTGAGTTGACCTTCATGCATCCTCTGCTACCTTCTCCCCCTTTGTTAATAGTTTTGAAAGCTATTAGTTAAGTCATGCATTAAAGGAGTCTAAGGTTTGAGAGAACATTTCTTACTTCCCAACCAAGATTAAACAAATTTCATTCCCAAGCTACTCCAAAGAAAGCGAGGATAAGGATTCTTAGTTGATAAGCTCACTTAGTAGCAAATGTGGCACTAAGTAAAATGAGCTATGAGATCAAATCCTTGACATGCAAATTTTTGAAAATATTAATGTAGTCCTCTAAAGTATTCTACTAACAATGCTACCATTAATTGCACCTCCATATCAATGATCCTAGGACCCATAGGATGAATAGTCTTGGCAATAAATGCCTTTAGCATCTTCAATCTTTGTTTCCATGAGAGTCTTTATATTTTCTTACATTAGGTTGATCCTAACTACTAGGAAATTATCCTTCTTGTGAAAAGTGAACCCATTTTCAAGATCCATTAGAACTCGAATCAGAAAAGAGCTTTCCCATATCATAAATCATCATCTTCTATGATTCCATGTAAATGTCTTCTATGTTTGCCTTGAAAATAGTGCAAGCTGAGTTGAAATTTAGATCAATTGCATATAAGTCCATAGTTAGCCTATCAGCATTGTTGACTACAACATCAATCTTCTTGTCATATACCAGCATAAGACCTGACATTTTCTTCATTATGCACATGTTGTGCTACACATCATTATTGGAGTCTAGCTTATCCAAAATCGCCTTGGGGAGTTTATCATTGCTATTTTTTATTGTAGTCTGGTCCTCTATAAACTTGTGAAACTAAGTAGTCTGATCACCCAACATACAGATAATGTTGCTAATCTACATCGTTACGTTGTCCACACTACTCTTAACTCTTCTTGCCACAAAGTTGGTGATGACATTGTAAGTGGGAATAGCAGAGACTGTTGCATTCAGTTGAACTACAACATCAGTCATTTCATCAAGAATGGTTACCATTTTATCCATAAGGCTCTTAGCACTCTCCTTTGTGAGATTATTTCTTACAATAAACAAGATTCCTTGGATGAGCTCGAATTCCTCATAGTAGATGCATTATGTGGGAATGCTTGTATGCACCTCAAACTCTAGCATTGGAGCCTTCTTCTTTGAGCCCGAAATTGTCAATTCCTCAACTAGTAGCACTTGGTTTACTGATGCATCCAACTCATCATTTATCTTGAGGGAAGGATATTTAGACCTTGCAATCCCTCTTATTTTGGCTAAGATGGAAGAATCGTTAGTGTCGTATTGGACTTGATGGCTACTAGTAAGGGTTGTTTCCTTGGAACTAAAAATTACCTCAACAACGCTTACATCTGTTATAGTTTCCACTTGAGCATAGTTCTTAATTTGAGGAACTTCGACAGTTCAAGGAATTGATGGGGTAGCATGTTCGGTTGAAGAAGTGGTAGTATTAGAAGTTTTAGACGGTAGAGTTTTATTAGATTTATGTTTTGTTTAGGTGAAGAAGGTGGAGAAGTTATAGTTTCATTTATAGTAAGGGTTGGGTGAGATTTTCTGGTAGAGGGAACGAGTGAATTTGTTATAGTCGAGGTGGTGAAGAAGGATTAGTTCTTTGTTGGGGAGAGTTTGGTATAGAAATAAAAGGTGTAGGTGTGGGGTGATAAGTGTATAATTACACTTAATATCAAATTAATTTTATACACTAAACACTATATTTTAAGTCATTTTTATACTTCATATAAAAGATTTCACGAGGTATGTAGTTGTTTTTTATGCAAATGCAGATACTAGGTAAATCTTGGGAGTAAAATGATTAAAAGTGGAATTCTATGAAAAAAGAGTGAAAAAGGTGCAAAAAGATGTGTGGAACTCAAAGATTTGGCTTAGGATCAAAGCTATCGAAGATCGGTAAAGAAGCAAGGAGAATTCTGAAGAAAAATGCAATTCATGGTCACGACAATCATTCGCGGTCATGACTTGTTCTTCTTTAGAATAAAAGTCTGCCAATCAAAGATTCACAGTCACGACTTGGATGGTTTTCTAGTATTATCTTCTTCAATACCAACTGCCAGATAAGCATGATCAACCGCCATAATCTACTAATGAAAAGACACTTATCAGGAGTTAACCAATCATGAAAAGGTTCCTATCCATTATAGATTATATCAAAGCTTCTCAACCAATCACAATCAAGAGATGCAATCATTCACCAATGGACACAACCCTTCGTTTGGATAGACACAACCCTTCGAACTCTATAAATAGGGCTCCACACTTCACAAATTTAGTGCACCAAGGTGACACCAAAAGAGAGGAGAATATTAGAGTGCAATTATAGAATTACATATAGTGTGTGTAGATAGAGAGGTTGCTACGTTTGTAAGCTTTAGCGAGAAAATGTTTAAGTGATTCAAATCCTTATTTCAATTGCTAGATTCTCTATATTGTTGAGCGATTGTTGTATAAGTGTACTTGCAAATCACTTGTCAATAAAAGTTTTCGTTCTTCAATATTCGTTTGTTCGATATTCGCAAGGAATAGCATCCTAGTGGAGGTTCTGTACGGGCCGAGACCGAATTCAAAGCAGATGCAGGAACTGTGGGAATTGACGACTCCCAGTAAAGAGTGGATACGGTTTGGTCAACTTTAGCTTTCGCTTGCATACCTTACAACTTTGCTTTGCTTTCTACTTATACTTTCTATTTCAAAGTTTATGATATGTTTATGTGTCATAATGCGTATTTCATGTTATGTCTTTTATGTTAATCAAGTTATATGCATTGTAGTTGATTTTAAGAGTAGTTTTGGGTTTAACAATATCGTATATAATCACTGGATCTGTGATATAACCCTATTTTTTGAGCCAACATTTTTGGAATGGTAACTTTCTAAATGTGGCTATGTGAGAGCAACTCGTACTAAGCATAGTATTGATGTTGTCCAGGTTTATATGATAGTCTTAATTCATTTGCGCTAGATCTAGAAAAGTCATTTCATGTGTTGCTTTGCGGTGAATAATTGAACATCTGAGTATTTAGAACCGAGTTTATTAGATTAGTTTAGTGAATTGTAACATCTTTATTGAACTTGCATGCTTTCTCTGCTTTCCTTATTTCGTAGGGAAAATCTATATATTTAGATTCTCTAATCTTTCATACCTATATTTACTCATATTTCATTCTAACCATCCTATCCAAACAAACTATACATTATTTTATTTTCTTTTTATCTTGTCTTCCTTGTTGATCTTTAGAACTAGCCCTTCCCTATGGGATCGATATCTTTTAAAACTACATCACAACTGTATACTTGCAGTTATCATCATTTTTCTATTTGATAAGAGGTACTAACAACACCTATATTTTTCATGAACAAGTTTTTGGCACCATTGATATATAGCCAAATCTTGTGAGCAAACTATTAAACTTATCAGTAGGAAAGTGGCGAACAAGATTTTGGCGTTGTTGCAAGGGAAGGCAAGTACGTTTTACAGATCAATTACTGATGAATTTGGTACGTTTTTATATTATCATTTTTATTTTTATTTTTGATTGTGTTTGTCTAGAGTCAAAATGTTTGCTAATATGCATTGGGATAAATTTTGTGGTGATTAAATGATCGATAATCTAATTGATTCATGCATAGATGAAAATTTTCATGTTACATCTCTTGAAGAATGAACATCTGAATCCCTTGAAAATTTAGAATATTTCTCTGAAACTAAAACATTAGTTAGAGAAGATGATTCTATACCACCTTCTATAGATAAACCACCCTTACTAGAATTGAAGCAATTGCCTATTCATTTAAAGTATGCATTTTTGGGAAGCAACAATACCCTACCCATTACAATATCTAATAAGTTATCTAGTCTGTAGGAAGAAGCATTATTAAAGATGATAAAGGGTAGAATTAGGAGTATTGGTTGGTAAATTTTCAATATTAGAGGGATTAGCCCTAGTATAGTAATGCATTCCATAAATTTGGAAAATGATAGTAAACCTAGAATAGAAAGGCAAAGAAGATTAAATTATCACATGAAGGAAGTTGTTAAGAAGGAAATTGTTAAGTTGCTAGATACAGGAATTATCTATCCAATTTCAGATAGTGAATGGGTCAGCCTTGTTCAATGTGTTCCGAAAAAAGGAGGTATTACTGTAGTTCAAAATGAAAAGGGTAACTTAGTTTCTATGAGAATAACAACTGGATGGAGAGTTTGTATAGACTACAGAAAATTAAATGCAGCTACTAGGAAAGACCATTTCCCTTTACCATTTATAGATCAAATATTAGAAAGGATAACAGGTCATGCATTTTATTGTTTTCCAAATGGATTCTCTGGATATTTTCAAATTCATATTAGGCTAGATTACCAAGACAAAACCACTTTTACATGTCCATTTGGTACATTTGCTTATAGAAGAATGCCTTTTGGTTTATGCAATGCTCCG
>CATIWQ010035781.1:0-14120 GCA_949673415.1 Euphorbia schlechtendalii
TATATATGTGTGTGTGTGTGTGTGTGTGTGTGTGTGTGTGTGTGTGTGTGTGTGTGTGTGTGTGTGTATAATACCAGTGAGATACATAAATAGAGAAGATCATTAAAGTATAACTAAAGTGCCTCATTATTCATAACAATAATCCAAAATCGTTTGTACATTAATGACTAAAAAAGATATATCACTCTAATTACCTTTAGGGCATACATCATGCCTAACAATGTCGAGGTGACACGATGGCTATGAAATCAAGAGTTAATGTGGTGGTTGAAAATGAAAAATGTGGTAGTTGATAAATCTTTAATCTAATCAAATATTTACTCTAATTTAAATTTGCACAACAGTTGGCTCACGTGTTGTTTTTAGTCTAGGACCTCAGGTTGGCTCAACACACGCTTACCATGGTAAGATCCTACATTAAAATTTAATGTTAAATGCAAATTATATGCATGAAGGTTATGATATATGCTTATGTATGTATAAATGAATGTGGGATACTCTTTTATTTGACATGTATGAATGAATGAATGTATGTATGTATGTATGTATGTATGTATGTATGTATGCATGCATGTATGTATGTATGTATGTATGTATACTCTCATAGATTTTCATTAGCATGGAGCGAGGCTGGCAATGGACTAATATGGGTAACTCTCTAAGAGCTAAGGCAGAGGTGGCTAAGCGACGAGACTGATTAGTAGCTTCGAGGCGGCTAGGGAGGTAATTGAGGTGCGGGCCCATTAGCAATCCACCATTGTTATCGATCTTCGAGGTGTCATATCCAAGCATGAGGCTAAGATCGTACGACAAATGGAGATAGGCCTACTTGTCATAGGAATAGGCTAGACCTTATTAGGCTAACCTCTAGGAGCAAGTACCTATCTCGAGCCTTCATGAGAGAGTTACCCTCAAACTCAAGCCCTATGATGAGGAGGAGGAGAAGGATGATGAGGAGACTGACGAGGAGGTGGAGGACAATGATGGTAGCAGCAGCGGTAGTGAGGAGACTCATTATAGGCTGTAGTAGGCTACATTTTCTTTTACAACTTTATTTGTGTAGTTTATATATTTTTATACATTGGTGCCCTTTTATTTGGTTTTTTGTAACACTCCTTTCGTTTTATTTTATTTTTCATAAACAAAAGTATTCCATTGCGATCGGTTTTTAAATTTTTGCAAGAGAGAGAGGAGAGGGGATAAAAAATAGCTAAAAATTTCACAAAATGGAGAGCCAGATACGCCACTTTGGTATTAGTGTGACCTTTAGAACTAGCCCAGAATATGCTAGTACAGGTCTAACCTATCACTCTGGCCCCGAGTAAATAGGCCAGTATTGGTTCTCCTTATGTGCTATTTGATTTTTCCTTTTTTTACTTGTTTTCCTTCATTTTCGCTCCTCTTTCTCTATAAAAACTCACAAATCCCAACTTAGATCATTTTTAGGGACCCTCAAGAATCCTGTTGGAAGAAGCTAGCTATTTTTTACTTACAGGGGCTTTGGTATCTCACTTTCCACTTGACAAACACAACTTTTATTCACGCGACTCTTACATTTTAGGATCCTCTTGTTCGCTTCTTTTTCTTTTCCACACAAGATCTTTATCCTATGATCGAGGAGTATCAGGTCATTCCGGTAACCCATACCTCAAAAATTGCCCATTACGGTGCCAAGATATCTATTTGGAGCTACCAACACACTAAGAGGGTTGTGAAATATGGATTCCATTGACCAAATCCTATCTCATTCTCCAAATACTAGCAGTTACCGAGTTGCTACAATGTTTGTAGAGAGTTTATTGCGCATGGAGGCTGCAAAGGCCGATCTTAGCTTAATTGAAGACCACTTTCAAAATCTCCTTCTTTCTTTTAAATCATATGGGAGTTTGTTATAGAGACAATATTGCAGGTTTGGCTCTTTGAGAAGCTGACCTTGATTCAAGAGCCAAGGAGATCCTTTAAGAAGTATAATGTCATATATTATTGTGAGAGAGGACTCTACACTATCAATTATCACATATACACTATCAATCATCACAAACTAACACTGGATGGCTGGACACACATTATGAGAAGGTATACATATAGCTAGATTTTGTGGGTTTGCCCTTAGTGAAGAGTCAGCGACTTTGCTACCCACGTTCATAAATCTAGCATCAATCTTCTGAGCCAATAAGGCATCATTTTTTATTCTCTGACACAGCTTTATTGGTAGCATGAGAAGACTTAGCGAGTGCCTGGAGATTCTTTTCCTACTCATGCCCCTAGTTGGGATTATAGATTATCTAACCATTTCCTGGAGAGGTGGGCCTGACACACTTCATTTGCTACACTACACCATGCTCATGTAGATGACTTCATGAGAATTACTTGGATAGTCTTATTGAGTAGCAAAGATAAACATATGAATCTTTTATCAAGCTCAGTAACTAGATAATGAACGAAATAGGAACTTAAATAATAAGAATCCGAAGTGATCATGGACGTGAATTCGAGAACTTCAATTTTGAAGAAATCTATTTAGCTCATGGTATTGACCACAACGTCTCTTCTCCTTATACTCCTTAACAAAATGGGGTTGTAGAAAGGAAGCATATAACAATAGTTAGAATGGCTTGATCCATGCCGAGTGATAACAATGTATAAAGTACTTTTAAGGAGATGTTGTTAACACAGAGTGTTATATCTTGAATCGTGTTTTACTTCGCCCAATTCTAGAGAAAACACCCTATGAACTTTGGCAAAGGCGCAAGCTTAAGATGCGTCATCTAAAATCTTTTGGCTGTAGGGGCTTTATTCATAACACCAAAGAGTAACTAGGAAAGTTTGATCCTAAGTCTGAAAAAGGTATCTTTTTAGGATTCTCAATTAATAGTTTGGCATATAGAATATATGTCAATAGAACCAGCCTCTTAGAGAAGTCTATGCATGTGGATTTCGATGAAACTAACAATGCAAATAGACATCCATATGATGAAGATGAAGGAGTACCCCAGCATGCGAATCAACTCAGCATGCCACTCTCTATGCATTCTAACTCAGCGCCAGACCCCCCCGCTGAGGAAGTCAAAGAAGATGAGGATCTTTCTATCCACTTCAATGATGTAAAAGATCAACCTCCACCTCAGCATCCCATTATTGATCCTTGATAAGTGTATAATTACACTTATTATCATGATATTGCTATATATAAAATGATATGGTTTTGATTCATTTTATACTTCATATAAAAGATTTCACGTGGTATGTAGTTGTTTTTTATGCAAGTGTAAAAACTAGGTGAATCTTGCGACTAAAATGGTAAAAAGTGATTCTATGTAAAAAGAGTGAAAAAGGAGAAAAAAAGATGCATGGAACACAAGGATTTGGCTTAAGATCGAAGTTGTCAAAGATAGGTAAAGTTGCAAGAAGAATTTTGAAGAAAAGCACAATTCAAGGTCGTGACACCCATTCATGGTCGTGACTTATTATTCTTCAAAATAGAAAGTTTTCAACCATTAGTCACGATCGTGACAAGTAATTCATGATCGCAACTTGTGACTGTTATTGGTCAACTATTTTCAACTACCAATCGCCAGATAGAAATGATCAACCGCCATTGACTACCTAATGAAAAGCCATCTTTTGGAAGTCAACCAATCATAAAAAAGTGTCTATCCACTGTGGATAAAGATAAGACTTTGCATCCACTCACAATGAAGTGATGTAACTCTTCACCAATGGACATGACTCTTCATTTAAATAGACGCAACCCTTCATGCTCTATAAATAGGGTTTAAATCACACCAATTTCTTGGGGTGGTGTTGTGGAAAAGTAGTAGATAATGTTTGCATAGATAGTGTGTAGAAATTGTATAGATTTTGCTAGTTCAAAGTGTTAGTGAGAAAAATGTATGAGTGATTCGATACTTATTTTGATCACTAGATTTCTCCACAAATTCGAGCGATTGTTGTATGAGTGTAATGTCAAATCACTTATCAATAAAATTTTTCATTCTTCAACATTTATTTGTTTGATATTCACTAAGAATAGCATCCTAAAGGAGGTTCTGTATGAGTTGAGACTGAATGCATAGTAGATGCAGGAATTGCGGGAATTGACAACTCCTATTAAAGAGTGGATACGGTTTGATCAACTTTAGCTTTCACTTTCATACCTTACAACTTTACTTTTTTTCTACTTATACTTTCTATTTCAAAGTTTATTATATATCTATGTGTCATAATGAGTATTTCTTCTTGCGTCTCTTATATAAATTAAGTTATGAGTTTTTGAGTTAACTTTAAGAGTGATTTCGGGGGTTAACAAGATTGTGTATAATCACTAGATCTGTGATTATGACGCTGTTTAGTGAGCTAACATTTTTGGAGTTGTAGCTTGACAAATATGGCTATGTGAGAGCGACCCTTACTAAGAATAGTATTAATGTTATCCAGGTTCTTATTAGTGTCATAATTCATTTACCCTAGATTTAGAAAAGTTATTTCATGTGTTGCTCTGCAGTGAATTATTGAATATTTGGATGTCTAGAACTGAGTTTGTTGATGTTATCTAGTGTAAGAAATCTTCTTGATGATTTTGCATGTTTTTCTCTACTAAACTTGCTCTTAGGGATTATCTCTATAATTTGCATCTTCTCTAGTCTGTTCATACATCTATATATTCATCTATCTACCATTCCAATCCTCCAATATAAATTATCTTATTTTCTTTTATTCCGTAACTCTAGTTGGTCTTAAGAATCGAATTACTTCCTTGTGGGATCGATAACTTTTAAAACTACATTGAAACTTTATACTTGCAGTGGTCACCATTTTTTCTATTTGATAAGTGGTATTGATAACACCTGTTCGTATTCTGAACTCTTATCTTATCAGTAGGAAAGTGGGGAACAAGGTTTTTGGCTTCATCACCGAATATAAGCCCTCTAAATTAGTAAAGTCAAAACATTGCGATCATGTTTTTAGCATCGTTACAGGGGAAGGTAAGTGTGTTATAGAGATAAAGGTATTAGAGATTACAGTACATTTTTTAATTATATCTATTTGTTTTTTTCCGTAAATTGTATAATTTATCAATCTTAACTTGGATGTGGAAAGAATATGAAATGATCATCTTGGAGGTGATACATCATATTGTTACATCTGAATTCTTGATAAATAGAAGAAATTCTTTTATTTTTACTATTCACGTTCGTGACCCCATTTCACACTCTTGAATTCCTTCATAAAACTTTTTGTTTCTTAAACTTTGTAAGTCATAATCGTGATAAGTTATCACGATCGTGACTTGTGCGATAACTGCAACAGTTGAGCAGTTATTCGACGGTTATTCCACTAACGCTTATAAAGTTGATGCATGATTGTTCATCAATTTCTCACTTCTGCAATCTAAATTTTTTCCTTTCTAATCACAAATTTACTCCAAACCCAAAATTACATCATTCCTTTCAAGCTTTTCTTTCATAAAAATGGTTATGCTAAAAAAATCCAATCTAGTTCCCCCAAACAATCTACAAGAATGGTACGAGGCTCCGTTCTCGATCCATCACGAGAAGAAGGAGATCCTTATGAGGTCATTAAAGATGTTGAGTTCAAAAGTTCCTATACTATTCATAGGAATAGTTTCCTCCATCTTGGTATCTATGACAAAGTAATGTATTATCTTAGAATACTCAACTTTGTCATTTAATTGAATATGACTCTGGGGAAGAGTGTAGACAACTACATGGAGATGTTGGTCACACTGGTATGGAAGAATGATAGAAAGAACTGCTTAGTCTATCGTCACCATGGAAGGGAATATAAGTTGACTAGGAAATCTTTGGATAAGGATATGGGATTTCCCGAGGATTGCTACAACAAGATGCTTCCTGGTTGGGATCCTTTACCAATTTGGAATTGCTTGACTGACCAAACCTAGTTCAAACAAGAATCTGCCTATAGTCAGTGGATTCGTGATCTTTATTTGATTGTATTGCACTTTTACTTAAGTGGGGCATTATTTGGCAAGTCTAATTTCTATCTTATCATTCCTGATGAATTGTTCGAGTTGGAGGCAATTTGGAATGGCACACCTGTTGATATTTCAGGAATTATGATGGAGATGCTCATGTCTACCATGCAAAATCCCAGAATGATACAATAAGGGTGTCGAATGATGGCGAATTTGTTAGGACAGATAGGGAGAATGCCTTATGCCACTAAAGTTTTTACTGATGAAGATGAGATTCCGAAATTAACAAGGAAAGTCTTCTTTGAGTATGATTTTCTGGTAAGATGCATTGGAGAAGAGAGAATAACCTATGATTGAAGATCATGGGATGAAAGGGTGGAAGCTGACAGACAATGAGAATGGGAAATTGCATAGGAGGAAGAGCATAAAGTCACCAACCTTCGCTGAAGGTTGAATGAACTTATGGAGGTGCAGATCTTGATTCATAGGAAAATTGATAAAATTCATACGTTGATGTTTGATGTTGAGCGAGATCTATGGGAATCCTACTATAAGATTGACCTAATGATAGAATCGCTTCCCCTCAACTGAATATTCATTTTTCATTTTAGATCTAGGATTTGTTATTTTGGTTTTTGTTATTTCTTTGTTTGCTTATTCGTGTAATTGTTTATTTGTTAATGTTGGGTTTAAATATAATTATTTTTTTATATTTAACATGTTTGTTTTTCTAAGCTTTTCTAGAACCAAGTCTGAAAATTGAAGGAATAGAAGGAATTGAAGAAGATCACGACCATGACATAGATCGCGCCCGTGACATTGTGTAGTAAAACCTTCTGTTCCTGTTATGAAGAAAGTCACGATCATGATAGGCCTTCGTGATTGCGACATGGGAAGAATATAACCGCTATAGATCACGATTCAACACTTGATATATGGTTGAAATTGCCATTAACTACTATTTTGAAGGAGAAACGGCTATATTGATTATTTTGGCAAATCAATGTCGTAATAGGACTCCATATAAAGGTCTAGATTGAATCCATAACCACCACAACCTTCTACAAAGCATACAAAAGTTTTGATTCTTTCATACCTATTCTTCTACATTCAAAACCTTTCACAACCCTTTACTTCAAAACATAAACCAATATGCCTCGTGTTAAGGTAGCAGCAAATAGAAGACAAATCCCAAATTATCAACAAGATTATGGTTGTCCTTTTTCGATTTGTACAAGAGAAGAAGGAAAAATATTTCAAATTCTCAACAAATTAGAAATCAATGACATGATTTTTCTTGATATGGTTTCTTGGAGACTTTGGGACTCCATGAGTAAATGGGGATTTTTCTTGCTGATCTTGGTTTGAGCATGTTTATGGAAATGAGATTTCCACAAAATCGTAATTGGATTTTAGAATGTCTAGTGACATTTGATTTTGAGGACAAGAAGAAGAGGACGATTCAATTTCGCAACCAAGGAAGACATTACACTATCACAAGAGAGATGATGAGCAATTAGTTTAGGTTTGAAATTGAAAATTCATCGAGCATGATGGATTCTTTTCAAGCATATAGAGTTTAGGAAGATTTAATGGGTAAGAGATTGTTTGATCCCAAAAATTCTCCCAATAAACTTAGTAAGGATGAGTGCATTCTCCTACTCCACAAATATCTTTCCACTTCGGTATTTTGTCGAGTAGAGAACACCAAAGTCCAAAAGAGAGATTTGTTTGTTCTTTCTTGTGCGATGAATTAGGAAAAATCAGAATTCGTGGATATTATTTAGGATATGATGAAGAAGAATTCTACAAGTATGAGGAACAAGATTGGGGAGGCCGAAATTATCACCGCTATCATCTTGGGTTCAAGAAACGAACTCCGCTATGTTCAACAACAGGGTAAGTATTTTCATTGTACGGATGGAAGTTACTTGAAGAATATCGGACTTCTTCAAGAGAATGATGGTGTCTATTCTTTCTACTCCTATTCAAACAGAACCAAGAAGCTAATCTTGACTCATGAAGATTCTTCCATCGAACCACCAGATCTAATCACTAGAAGTCATCCTAGAAAAGCCCCGATGATTGAAGAAGAAGATGTAGAACAAGAAGATGAAGCTCCGAAGGATTGGAAGGTGGGTATGCAACAAAAATTAGACAATTGCTAAGCGGAATTTGGAGTAATGAAGAAGGACATGAAGATTCTAAAGAAGAGTAATAAATAGATACTTTGAAAATTACTATCTTTCTTTAGAAAAAAAAATTGTCAATTTACTCCTAGTCCTCCGGATTCACCTTCTTAATAGAACGGGTTTACTCTTTTCTTTTCTTTATTTACTTTTCTTTTTAAAAATTTTTAGACTAGATGTTTGTTTCTAGATTTTTATATTTTATTTAAAATGTCTAACATTGAGGACATTGTGTTCTTTAGTGTGTAGGGGCATTTGTAAAAATCCCAAAAATCCAAAAAAATCCAATAAACTTAAAAAAATTGAAGAATTTGAAAATTTTCTTGATTTTGTGTTGTTTATACATTATCCATACCTATACTATACTAACATATGTTCCAAGGTTATTTATGAGTGTTAGGTATTACAAGTTCAATGTTAGTGCATATTTTGAACAAAATGTTTCGAGTATGACCACACGTTAAGAGTGTGAGCGTTTTGGCACAACATTTAGCATTTGGCAAGGATGAGTTGTGAGTAACATTCAAAAGCAATATTCCATGTAAGTTTTGATATATATTTCAATGCAACATGAATTAGTATAAGTTATATAGTTTTAGTTTAAAATGCTACTGATAAGTTAGTAGTGGAGTAATATCTAGTAGTGTTCTTACTATGAGTTTTATATTTTATTCTTGAATACGTCCTATAAGTATTGTGTTAAAGTGTTAGGAAACTATAGCCATAATACTTTGAAGTGATCAATAAAGGATGAGGGTATTAAGAGAAAAAAAATCAAAAGAAAGAGATTATAACCAATGAGTTACGCAAAAGGTGAGGAAAGGTAAGGAGCAGAAACTGCAACCATTCAATGAGTGAAAAAATAAAAAGTAGCATAGCATGAAAATTGGGTGCAAAGTATGAATTTGTACTTCAAAAACATATGCTTAAAGGAAAACAAAATGAGAGAAAGTGGTATGGAGCATAAAATGCAACCACTCAAAAAAGGGGAGAGTGGTTTGGAGCATAAAATGCAATCACTAAGAGTGTTTTAGTATCCAAGGTTACCTAAAAATGCCTTGAGATCAATCTTTTCAAAGTTTGCTCTGTTTGACCATTATACTTTATACTATACTTGAGAGAAGGAAATATTCGAGTAAGCATATAATACTTATATGAAGATGCAATTAGGTTGACCCTCCATTAAGAGCAAAGGTATGCAACTGGATTATATAAATTATACATTACTAATTTGTTGGAAATTTCAAAATTTTACTTGAATCTTATGCAACATGGGAATGTGGTATTCATTGCAATAGTCTTTTGCTAAATGAGATACGAACTTGCATTACTCATTTATACACTTCTTGTGTGTTTACCTTGAGGACAAGGAAAAAGTTAAGTGTGGGGGGTATGATAAGTGTATAACTACACTTATTATCATGATATTTCTATATATAAAATGATATGGTTTTCATTCATTCTATACTTTATATAAAAAATTTCATGTGGTATATAGTTATTTTTTATGCAAGTGCAGAAACTAGGTGAATCTTGGGAGTGAAATGATCAAAAGTGGAATTCTATGTAAAAAGAGTGAAAATTGTTTAAAAAGATGTGTGGAACACAAGGATTTGGCTTAGGATCGAAGCTGTTGCTGACTAGTAAAGTTGAAAGAAGAATTTTGAAGAAAAACACCATTCACGGTCGTGACACCCATTCGCGGTTACGACTTATTATTCTTCAAAAAAGAAAGTTGTCAACAATTAGTCAAGATCGCGACATGTAATTCGCAGTCACGACTTGTGGTGGTTATTGGTAAACTATTTTCAACTACCAATCACCGGATAGAAACGATCAACCACCATCAACCACCATTAACTACCAAAAGAAAAGACACCTTTTGGAAGACAACCAATCATGAAAAGGTACCTATCCATTGTGGATAAAGATCAGACTTGGCATCCAATCACAATGAAGTGATGCAACTCTTCGCTAATGGACACGACTCTTCGTTTGGATAGACGCAACCCTTTGCACTCTATAAATATCAAATCACACCAATTTCATGGGGTGGTGTTATGCGGAAAAGTAGTGCATAATGTGTGCATAGATAGAGAGTAGAAGTTGTATAGGTTTCTCTAGTTCAATGTGTTAGTGAGAAAAATGTATAAGTGATTTGATACTTATTTCGATCACTAGATTTCTCCACAAATTCGAGCGATTGTTTTATGAGTGTAATTACAAAGCACTTATCAATAAAAGTTTTGATTCTTTAACATTCATCTATTCGATATTCACAAAGAATAGCATCCTAATGGAGGTTCTGTATGAGTCGAGACCAGATTCAAAGTAGATGTAAGAATTGCAAGAATTAACGACTCCCAATTAAGAGTGGATACGGTTTGTTCAACTTTAGCTTTCACTTGCATACCTTAAAACTTTACTTTGTTTTCTACTTATACTTTCTATTTCAAAATTTATGATATGTCTATGTGTTATAATGAGTATTTCATCTTGCTTCTCTTATATTAATTAAGTTATATGCGTTCGAGTTAACTTTAAGAGTAATTTCAGAGTTAACAATATTGTGTATAATCACTAGATCTGTGATTATAACACTGTTTAGTGAGCCAACATTTCTGGAGTGGTAACTTGCTAAATTTGGCTATGTGAGAGTGACCCGTACTAAGCATAGTATTATTTATGCAGGTTCTTATAAGTGTCATAATTCGTTTACCCTAGATTTAGAAAAGTCATTTCATGTGTTGCTTTGTGGTGAATTATTTAATATTTGGGAATCTTGAACCAAGTTTGTTGAAGTTATCTAGTGTAAGAAAACTTCTTGATGATTTTGTATGTTTTTCTCTACTATACTTGCTCTTAGGGATTATCTATATAATTTGCATCTTCTCTAGTTTGTTCATACATTTGTATATTCATCTATCCACCAATCCAATCCTCCAATATAAATTATCTTATTTTCTTTTGTTCTGTAACTCTAGTGGTCTTAAGAACCGAATTCCTTCCCTATGGGATCGGTATCTTTTAAAACTACATTGAAATTGTATACTTGCAGTGGACACCATTTTTTCTATTTGGTAAGTGGTATTGACAATACCTATTCTCATTTTGAACTCTTATCTTTTCGATAGGAAGTGGGGAACAAGGTTTTTGGCTTCATAATTGAATATAACCCTCTAAATTCGTAAATTCAAAACCTTGCGATCAATCCTCCAATAGTTGATTCGAATCTTCCAAGAGAGATTAGAGTTCATCACAACCATCTGCTAGATAGCATAGTTTGTCATGTTCATAATCTAGTGATGACACGAGGTTAGCTCATCAGGTTGATGAGTCATTCATCCTTCATTTCATTGATTGAACCCAAGAAGTTTGATGATGTTGAAGGAGATCATTATTGGATGATAGCAATACAAGAGGAGCTGGATAGGTTCAAGTGCAATGATGTTTGGGATCTAGTTTCAAAGTTAAGAGGGAAATCTATCATAAAAATAAGATGGGTATTCAAGAACAACCTAAATGAAGATGGCTCTGTTGTCAAGAACAAAGCTAGGCTAGTCGCTCAATGCTACAATCAACAAGAAGGCATCGGTTCTAATGAGACTTGTGCTCTTGTAGCCAGTCTTGAAACTATTCAAATCTTGTGTTTTTTCGCATCTTGAATGAACTTTAAATTGGTTCAAATGGATGTCAAGAGTGAATTCATGAATGGATTCATTCAATAAGAAGTCTATGTTCACCAGCCTTTAGGCTTTGAAGATACGAAGAATCCTAAGCATGTCTTCAAACTAAAGAAGGCTCTCTACATATTTAAGCAGGCTCCTATAGCTTGCTATGAGAGGTTGGCCAACTTCTTGATCAACAAAGGCTATGAAAGAGGGAAGGCAGATACAACTCTATTTATCAAAATAAGAAAAGAAGATGTGTTGCTCGTCCAAATCTATGTGGATGATATTATCTTTGGAGCAAATGATGAGAAGCTATGTAAGGAGTTTAGCAAGCAGATGAAGAGCAAATTTGAAATGTCTAGGATGAGAGTGCTCAATTTCTTTCTTAATCTTCAAATCAAGCAGACTAAAGATAGAATTTTAATCAATCAAGCCAATGTCAGAGAGGTTTTCAAGAAGTTTGACATGGAACATTTGAAGCTAATGTCCACTCACATGGCGAATGATACTATCCTAAGTAAAGATGAATCTAGAAAACTTATAGAAAGAAAATTCTATAGAGGAATCATAGGTTATCTTCTTTATCTCACCTCTAGACATTCAGTATGTTGTATGCTACTACGCTCGGTATCATGCTGATCCCAGAGAATCTCATTTAACCAATATTAAGAGAATTATCAAGTACTTACAAGGCTTGATTGAAGCAGGTCTATGGTATCTTAGCATCTCAGATTTTACTCCTAAGGGATTCACAAATGCTGATTATGGTAGAGACAAGCTCGATAGGAATAGTACAATAGGATGATATCATTTCCTTGGAGAGTGTCTTGACTCGTCATATAGTAAGAAGCAAACTTCTGTTACGCTGAGTATAGCTAAAACTGAGTACATGGCAGCAGGAAGTTGTGTTGCACAATTACTATGGATTAAGCAGCAACTGGAAGATTATTGTATAAATTCAAATTGTCTTGAGGTTATGTGTGATAATAAGAGTGCAATTGACCAGTCCAAAAATCCATTTTACCATGGTAAGATGAAGCATGTCATTATTAGACATTACTTCATTAGGGATCATGTGCTATAAGGAGATGTCAAGCTGGAGTACTTTCCTTCAAAGGAACAACACATTGATATCTTCACAAAACCATTGCCAATGGAGCAATTATATGTTCTAAGGCAATTAAATGGCAAATTCACGTTGAAGAAGAAGAAGAAGGAAAATGAAATTCTCAAAATTTTGGCTAAGTGTTGGAGATCAAGCCTTGAGAAGACACATGGATAACACCATCAATATATTAAAGTACATGAGGAACAGGTTCGTGGTTAAAATTCAAACTCTACGTTTTCAAAAAGATGTGAAAGTGGAATTGTTTTTATCTAAACTCACTATTTTACTAAGATGATTGATCTCTTGCCAATCTTAGCATTCATTTTCATCAAGCATTGTGGAAGCACCATGTATCCTTGAGAGATGCGGATATATACGTAAGTTGAATAGTTGAAGACAAAAGCTTCACTTGCATTCTGCATTTTTGAATTCTAAAGAAATTGAACCCTAATTTTCTCTTCTCTTTCAAACCCTTTCAATATCTCTTAAATGGTGATTACCCGAACAACCTTTAGGCTTCGTACCACTACTTCTCTAATAAGCGTATAATGTGATTCTACAATAAATCACACAACAAGAAGAGCAATTGATGCTATGGTTGCGAGATCTCTTATAAAGAAAACTAGTCAAGAAGCTTTTGATCTTTTGGAAGATATGGCAAGTAACAACAGTATGTGGCCAGTGGAGAGAACACAAGTAAGTATTACTAATCCTACTCATTCACATGCTGCATCTACATCTTCTAGTTCTGTTAAAAAGGTCAATGCATTAGATTCTATTTTTGTTATGCAAGCACAAATATCTACTTTATCTAATAAGATAAATAACATCCATATAAATAAGAGTAACCCTTTGACATGTGAAAATTGTGGTCAAATTGGACACATTGCTTTTGAGTGTAACTTTAACCCATGTGTAGGGGACCAATTAAGTTATCTTCAAAGTCAAGGGAATTCTTATGGCAATAATGGAAATAACTATAATAACTCTAACAGGAAGTATGGTGATAATCAACAAAAGAATTATCATGGTACTGATAGAATAAGGCAATTAATAAGTAAAATATACAAATTTCTAGAAGGAGTTTGTAATAAGCAATCAGCTTCTGAAGAATGTTATAGAAATTTAGAGAATAAGATGGATCAAATTTTTAAAACTCAATCATCTTCCATTCAAAATTTGGAGATACAAATTGG
>CATIWQ010035787.1:0-38234 GCA_949673415.1 Euphorbia schlechtendalii
ATTTATATATATATATATATATATATATATATGTATATATATATATATATATATATATATATATAGAGATATATATATATGTAGTAGTATATTTTTATTGTTTGAATTTTAAGTTAGTGTGTTTTTTTAAAAATAAAAGAAAAGAACTAAATTTTTGGATTTTGAACATATCGTGACCGTGACTTATATCGGGCTCATGAATTTAGTTGTCAAAACATTATGTTACTGTTTGGAGAAAGTCAAGATTGTAACTGACTTTCGCGATCGCAATTGGTGCGATTTCACAGCAGTTATTGCTGTAGCGACTTTATTTTCTAATGGTTATAATTATATATATCCGTTGAAAAAGCCATAATTTCCTAATTTCCTATATAAATATCTATTTAACTAATTGATTTTCACAAATCAATCACTCTTTTACATAAATACAATCTCTTGCAAACAAGTTTTCTCTATTTTTCCAAATCAAACATAAATCTTTCTTTCTTGAATTCAATGTCTCCCAAGAAATCTGTAGCAACTAAGGGAAAGAACAAATTTGTCAACCAACAAAACAAGTATGGATGCCCTTTTCCAATTTATGGTGAAGAAGAAGTTGAAAGATACTTGAGGATCAAAGAATTTGATTTCCAAGGTACACTTTTCTACGATCCTACTTTTACGATTGATGTTGGGAT
Organism: Euphorbia schlechtendalii; assembly: GCA_949673415.1. Lineage (NCBI taxonomy): Eukaryota > Viridiplantae > Streptophyta > Magnoliopsida > Malpighiales > Euphorbiaceae > Euphorbia > Euphorbia schlechtendalii. The sequence goes on from CATIWQ010035787.1 coordinate 678, forward strand.
TCATGCAGAAGTAGAAGAGTATTTTTCGTTATTTGGGTTGGAAAATTTCGTGAACATGCATTTCCCGTTTAACGAGGAATGGGTTCTCAAGTTCTTTGTGACTATTCAAGAAGATGGGAATTTCTTGAAAAGGAAATTCAGGAATGGAGGAGAAGATCACTTTGATGGATTTAATCAAATGGTTCGGTTTTGGAGGAGATTGAAAAAGATGAAGACTATGATTTGAATGATGTTTGGACAGAGTTAACGGGATTAGATTGATACGATGTCAAAAATTCGTCCAACAAAAACATTCGAAGCAACAGCCTTCTTTACCTTCCCAAGTTTATTTCTCAAAGTCTTTTCTTTCGACATGAAACTACTAAAGTGTCGATGAAAGACTTGGTAATATTGGAGTGCATGGTTTTGCAATTACGAGACTATACATAAAAAGGCTAGAGTTGGAGGTGCAAATAAGATTTGCGAAATTATTTTGGGTATGAAGAATCAACTACCATATCAATATAGTCCAAGAGAGAAATTTAACTTTATGGGAGGAGTATATATGAAGAGAACATGATTGGTTAAAGAGGAAGAAGGAAGTTTCACGTTTCTACCAGATGGGGTAAGGGTAAGGAAGCTAAGATCGACAGAAGGATCTATTTCTCGAGAAAATCAAAATGATGAAGATAATGAAGAAGTTCAAATTAGAAGTAGTGGATCAAGATAAGCCTCCAGGAGTACACATGATACTTGGAGAGGAAAGTTCGTTAAAGATGTCAATGAAGCATGCCTAGACATAGCCTCCATACAGCAAGATGTTCGTCAACTAACGAAATCCAACATTTCTTTTAACCACAAGTTGAATACATACTTCAAAATGAAGAATTTGGATATCTCACCGAGTCCTCCAGATTCAAGTTCGGATGATTAAAACGGGTTCAGTTTCTTTCATTTATTTTCTTTTCATTTGTGTGTGATTAATTTAGTTTTAGTTTTAATAAAGTCTTTCACAATGAGGACATTGTGTTCTTTAGCGTTCAGGGGGGGGGGATTTGTAAAATCCAAAAATATTAAATAAATTTAAAAAATCGAAGAATTTGAAAATTTTTCTTGATTTTTTTTATTTATACATTATCCATACCTATACTATACTAAAATATGTTCCAAGGTTATTGTGAGTATTAGGTATTTCAAGTTTGATGTTAGTGCATATTTCGAACAAAATGTTTCGAGTATGACCACACGTTGAGAGTGTGAGCGTTTTAGCACAACATTTAGCATTTTGCAAGGATGAGTTTTGAGTAACATTCAAAAGCAACATTCCAAGTATGTTTCGATATATATTTCAATGCAACATGAATTAGTATAAGCTAAATAGTTTTAGTTTAATACTATCGATAAGTTTTAAGTGGAGTAATACCTAGTAGTGTTCTTACTATGAGTTTTATATGCTATTCTCGAATATATCCTACAATGTTTAAAGTGTTGGGAAACTATAGCCATAATACTTTTAAAGTGATCAATAAAGGATAAGAGTATTGAGAGAAAAATCAAAAGAAAGAGAGGATAACCAATGAGTTATGCAAAAGGTGAGGAATGGTACGGAGCAGAAACTGTAACCATTCAATGAGTGAAAAAATGAAAAAGTAGCATAGCATGAAAAATGGGTGCAAAGTACAAATCTGTACTTCAAAAACATATGCTTAAAAGAAAAAAAATGAGAGAAAGTGGTATGGAGCATAAAATGTAACCACTAAAAAAGGGGACAGTGGTATGGAGCATAAAATGCAACCACTAAGAGTGTTTTAGCATCCTAGGTTACCTATAAAAATTCCTTGAGATCAAACTTTCCAAAGTTTGCTCCCTTTGTCCTTAATACTTTATACTATACTTAAGCAAAGGTAATATTCGAGTAAGCATATAACACTTCTATGAAGAAGCGATTCGGTTGACCCTCCATTAAGAGCAAAGGTATGCAACTGGACTATATAAATTGCACATTACTAATTTGTGGGAAATTTCGAACTTTTACTTGAATTTTATGCAACTTGGGAATGTGGTACTCACTACGATAGTAATTCGCCAAATGAGGTACGAACTTGAATTACTATTATATACACTTCTATTGTTTTTACCTTGATGACAAGGTAAAAGTTAAAAGTGGGGGTGTGATAAGTGTATAATTACACTTATTATCATGACATTTTCAATTATAAAACGATATAGTTTTGTTTCATTTTATACTTCATATAAAAGATTTCACGTGGTATTTAGTTATTTTTTATGCAAATGCAAATACTAGGTAAATCTTGGGAGTAAAATGAACAAAAGTGAAATTCTATGGAAAAAGAGTGAAAAAGGTGCAAAAAGATACGTGGAACACAAGGATTTGGCTTAATATCAAAGTTGTCAAATATGGACAAAGTTGCAAAGAAGAATCATGAAGAAATAGCATTACACGATTGTGACACCTATTCGCTGTCGTGACTTGTCTCTCTTCATAAACAGAAAACTGCTGTGAGCACGGGATTTTATACCAGCTCGCACGTTCGATGATCTTCAAATGGGAGTCTTCCTCGTCGTTGAATTTAAAAGGACTTTAATTCAGAAATTAACTGAAAAATATAAAAATACATAAAAAAATTTGAAAACGCCACCGAGAACCGGATCTGGAGCCTGCCTCACCGATATTTGGAGTGGCAAGGCTCACCAGAAGGCCTGGAAAACCTCGCCAGACCCGCTGGCGAGGCTCGCCTCGCCAACCCATTTATAGGTATTTCAATTGAGATAGTCGAGTAGCTCATTTGTGCTTTCTCTCGTTCTTGAATTGATTGAAATGGAATAATGAATTTATTTCTTCGCCTCTTTGCCAATAAATAAGAATTCTCGTAGAGAATAGGAGGATATATGAGATTCCAATGACCAGTACATGTGATTCGATTAAGTCCTGGATAAGCAGGAATCCTAGTTTCTTTTTTACCCACTAAGCATTTCCGCGATTGAATCCATTTTGAATTTGATAAATGCATTGCTTGTAAAGTATGTGTTCGTGTATGCCCTATAGATCTACCTGTTGTTGATTGGAATTTGGAAATTGACATTCGAAAGAAACGATTGCTTAATTATAATATTGATTTCGGAATTTGTATATTTTGCTCCAACTGTGTTGAGTATTGCCCAATAAATTGTTTATCAATGATGATTGAATGCACCCCTATAGACCCATATTTAGTAATTCCTAAACTCTTTCTTTGGTATTGGGGGTCATCGAAATAAGAAAATACACTATTTCTACGAAAAATCCCATTTATATGTATTTCAATCGAGATAGCCGAGTAGCTCGTTTGCTTGCTAGCGAGTCTAGTGACCTCGCCAAAGGGGTTGGCGAGCTCGCCAGCCTCTCTGTCGAGGTCGCCAAACTTTTTGGCAACCCCGCCAAACTTTTTAACCTTTTTTAGATTTTCAGGGATTTTTCTATAAATAGTTGGATATTTTTGGATTGGAGGGGGTTCGAAAATTCAGAGAAAATTCTCTTCTTCAGATAAAAAAATACAGACAAATACTACAAATATTTTCTTTTTTCTAATATTTTCTTGAATCCAAAACACATTTGGATCTTAAATCTCATCATCTTTTAATCAAATTTCTTCAAATATCCTCAGATATTCTCGGGTCTAAAACAAATTTAGAACCCAAGTCTGATTATCTTTTGGATAAATAAACACTTATTTTTCCACATTAAACGACAATTAAATCAAAATGAACGAGGAACACTCCCGGGGATCGAACGGATACGCCGAAGTGGATTCATACCACAAGGGCAAGCCTTTGAGTTCCTAGAACTGCGAATTCCGAGCTCATCATCTGCTTTATCTCTTACTGATTTTTTTATTTGTGAACCTAGGAATTATTTTATTTATTATTGTAAATGTTGTAATAATTCTCTTCATCTCAATCTTCTATTTTTATTTCTTTTTAATTTTTATGTTAGAATACCCCAACGAAGGGAGTTAAAATTATTCCCGGATAATAGACCTCACCTTTTGCCATGCTGTCATTTTCACTAATAAAATTGACCAATATATGTGTAAATAAAAATGAACTATTTTTATTTAAAATAACAACTTAAATCGTCGATGTTTTAATTAGGCCACACTGGCCTCGCTAAAATTAAATCGAACATATGTGCCATATTTCGTGCTTCGGGTATTGCATATATTTTTATGGAAAATGTAATTAATAGGTTAGTGGGCGGTTGCATCCCTCGATTTTTGGAAGCCTTGAATCTTTATTTTCCGCATTTATTTTCCGTATTTACTTACTGCTTTGTGGATGATTTATTATTTCACATTGTGGATGGTTTATTATTTTGCAATACGTGAATCATGCATATAAAGTCTAAAAACGACCTAAGTGTGAATATGCATAGCTAAGAAAATACGGTTTTCTGTAGATGTAATATAATGTGATCACAAGACTCTAATTCCTGGAAAGAGCTAATCCAGGTGGTGAGTCCACACTAGGAGACGGCGGATTCGGGTTTGACTAGATCTAAAATGTTTTTCGCTCTCTCTTTCAACCTTTTCCCGGGTCCAAGACCCGGTGCTTCTTTTTTCAAACACCCCGGTGGACCACGCCTCTCATTCCGTGCACTCTCGGACCACCGCTTCGTGTTGCCCGCTCACAGTGGCGACTTCACTGGGGATTTTTCTAAAAACTTTTTTTTCAAAGATTTTAGATTTTGGATGAGTGTTGAAAATTATTGATCACATTATTCCATTTTCTCTTAATTATGACATATTCATACTAACGCATTACAATAGAAAGGATTAGCCTATAAGTCTAAGGTACCCCATTACCGTGAAGCTCTCCCTTGTACTAATCTGCCTCCATGAGAAAAGATAGTACTTGAGTCGGTGGAGCACTTGTTGCCATATCGTATGTACCTCCCTTAACCCATTTGGTGAGAGGCTTGGAGTGTATTTCAGTGCAACAAAAATCTTCTACATCAACAACCATTTACAAACCTCATGTAAATAAACCATAGGCATTTTCCATAGGATCTTACCCAAACACGCGACCATACATTATATTTTCTTGCAGGTACGCTCCTTGGTATCTTCATGGTACTAAGATGAACCAAAATTAGGATAGAGACTAGCCAAAAACCCTATACGCGGGAGTTCTATGATTGGAAGTATGGACGTTGCATGCTATGTGCTACACACTTATTATTGTACAAATGTCATACTAACCACGAATTTTTGTGCAGACTCTTGAACACACACACTCATGATATTAAATTACATATCATGTCATCATCATAATACCACATACACTTAGGCACAGTTGACACTATAGATCATGTCGCTCTAGGACAACATAAAACCACTAAGGAACATCACTTACCCCTTTTTCAGCAAGATGTCCACTTAACATCCCGCTATTAGCCTATACATGGCAAACATACCTTTCTTTTACTACTTGATGTCCACTTGACATCCGACACTTAGCTTGCAAGGGGTAATAACATTTCCACCACATTATTCATGAGATGTCTACTCGACATCCAATTCACAACCCTTACAGGGCAATTATACACACCAAAAGCCCAAACGGGGCAAATACGTACCCAAAACCATTTTTACCACATTAAAGGATATCCTAGTTGATGTCCTAAGCCCACACGAGGCAAACATACTTCAAAAGTCTTACCAAATCTTCAAGGGTATACACTTCATGCCCGAATCATTCACCCACACGATGTAATAATTCACATATCACCACATACCCTCAAATAGTGATTACCACATAGGTATAAAAAAACTCTACCCTAATTGGGTGAAATAACCAAATCATTCATTAGGTAGCTACATATGGTAATTATTTTCATTTTATTAGGGTATGTCACACCACTTACCCAAAACAATTTTGACCTTCTCATTCTATGAGACCTAGTCATAGTACAAAACCTCAAACCATTGACTTATTACCAGATAGGTAACTTAGTCACCTCACTTAAATCACTCATGTTACGATGTCACATAGACATTGTACAAATCTCAAATCCAACCCCCGTTGTTGGATTTTCATTTCCACGGGTTTTCATTTTCACCTAACGACTAACCTATTTGTTTCAAATGGATTGACATACATGTTATTTCACATCATGGCACGCTAACCCCTTGTGAATGCAGCCATAACATTAAAAATCTCATGCATTACCCTTATCATGAATCATATAACAAATCTTACACGCACGGTCTAATATTCTGCTCGTGTATCAAAGGAGCTTGGAAGAGGCCTGCTCGTCGCCTGGTTCGTGTTTCCACAATTGTGGCCAATCTGGAGGGGGTTCCATACATTGACTCAAGTGAGGACTTAGGTTCAGACTCAGATTCAGTTCAACGAACTGTTATGGCCAATCCACGAGAAGAAGGTGTAAGGGAAGATCGACCTGTCCTTATAGGAAAAAAATTCTCAACAACCATCGATAAGCACCGAGATTGCAACTGCCTTGAATGTCTTTACCAACAGTGAACAACTAGCATTGCTCATTCACCAACATGTTGGGAGGACCCAAAATGTAGTGTCCAGCTCGGAGGCCACCTTTAACAATGGCAATCCAACTAGATGGCCTGAGGTAGGAGGACCTCCCACCTCACACCTGATGCCCCTACCTCCTACTACCTATTACCAGTTCGGGGCAAGACAAAGTCATCCTATCCAACCAGTATTCCCACCAGGGCCTTTCTACCAAGGAATGACCCAACACCTTATTCTTAACTGGAGTACGTTGGTCGCCTCATAGTTCCAGGCACCTCAATTACCCCATTTCACAGCATATCCCCAGGGGTAATATGGCTCTTATCCAAGCGCAGGGAACGCCATCCTCCAACAACCTAACATGGCGGAACTATGGCAACAATTCTTGGCCACTAACGATGGCCACCTAAGGAACATGTACCCTGCACAACTGATAATCAAGGATGAAGATAGCTTACTCCCAAACTTTACAATGCTACATTTTGAGAAGTACGTAGGATTTGGCAACCCACGTGCTCACTTGATGCATTATTAGACAATGATGAGAGCATTGAGGGTTAGCGATTGGATGATGGCTAAGCTCTTCGTCGTCACCTTGGGTCACCCAACCAATGAATGGTACAGCCACCTTCCGCTGGACATAGCCACTGATTGGAACATCCTTGCTCAGGCTATGCTAGGGCATTATGGTTTCAACTCTCAGATGGAAACCTCAATGCAACATCTGGAGGCTATAAGGAAAAGGTAGGGTGAGAGCTTTAAGTCATACTATGCACGTTGGATGGCCACACAAGTTAGGCTTTGGGCTCGCTTAAGTCTACCAGAGATGATAACCAAGCTATTGGATGGTGCACTGCCATCATACAGGAATAAGTGTGGGTCAGACATCTTCTTAAGCTACCAAGAAGTTTTTGAGAAGGCGGATAGGATGGAGCACTTTGAATCCATGGACATATCCTAGGGGGATTAGCACCCATGATTGATGTTGTAATAATTTAGCATTTAGCTACTTAGCCTATGAGGCTTCTTTTGAATTATTTTTGAATAAATTGAACGTTATTTATTTGCTTGATATTTTATCAATGACATCACACATTCTCATAAACATATACATAATGTTTTTAGCACACGTGACACATTATTTCATGAAATTAATTTGGTATAAATGGATTCCCCATAATAAATTCAAATGATTTGACTCTTGAGAGAAAGTGAGAGACAAATACATGTACTTAGACAACACGTGATAGAAATTGCTCCATCATACAAGGACGAAAGATCAATGGAAAGATCTCTAAGCATGAATTGTCCATTGACTCACACAATGATCAAAAGGATCAGAGCTAGAATAAGGCCAAAATGTCAACCAAGTAAGTTGGGACCAAACAAATGGCACGATACCATAAAGAAGGAGTCAGATCATTTAACACATTAACAACTCCATCACAACTCCATTCATAAGACTAAACAACATGCGCAATGCCACAAAGAAAGAGTCAGATCGTTGAACATGTCAACAACTCCATCACAACCATTCATGAGACCAAAATACTAGGGCAATGCCACAAAGAAGGAGTCAGATCGTCGAACACGTCAACAACTCCATCACCACCATCAAACAATTGGTGCAATAACATGAAGAAAGAGTCAGATAGTTGAACACGTCAACAACTCCATCACACAGATCACCATCATTCATGGGATAATCAAACAAGAGTCAATGATAAAGATAAAAAGGAGTCAGACTGTTGGACACGTTAACAACTCCTTCACACAGCTTGCTATTTTTTGTGGGGCAATCATCGTAAGAAACGCCGATGATCAAGACTCATCATCACATACACGTCAAGCCAGCAAAGTGGTGCAAGCACCAACCAATCGATTAGAAATTCTGAACGAGACAACAAATGAAGTCATGGACATGGACGGTGACTGATCTACCAAATCAACCAAGTCTTACACAATTGCTATCATGCATAAGTGAAAGAAATAAATCTCTAAAAAGTAGTACGAACAAAAAATAAATTTGTAATTAGCTTGTCAATTAACACTCGATTAGTTGAGCAAAAATTAGGGTTTCTTTCCAAACTTGAAAAAGAATAGTCCGCTGAGTTGAAAACCCGAAAAGGGCGGCTCAGGCAAAACTTAGGACATAGAGAGAACCACATTGGTTAGAAAACCTGAAAGGGCTAATTGATGGTAGGATTTAAATCATTTGAAACATTTATACCCCTGTTAAATTCATTAATGAATTGTCATTTTTGCTGAATCTTTATGCATATGCTTATTTTGATTGCTTGAATGCCAATGGCAGAATATTGCAACTAAACATGTAAGAAATTAAAAAATAAGGAATAAAATAAAGAAAAATGAGTTTGTTGGATTGAAAACCTGAAAGGGCGATCCAGGAAAAAATTAAAACAAGGTTCGGTAGATTGAAAACCCGCAATGGCGATCTATATAGAAATTAGAACCAAAGAAATATCAAATTCATCATCTCCCCCTCGGAATGGTACGAGGCATCACATACCTTCAACACTTCAAGCAAAACGACATATATTTTTACAATTTAATAGGTTAGCAGGGCGGTTGCATCCCTCGATTTTTGAAAGCCTTGTAATCTTTATTTTTCGTATTTATTTTCCGCATTTACTTACTACTTTGTGGATGATTTATTATTTCTCATTGTGGATGGTATATTATTTTGCAATACATGAATCATGCATATAAAGTCTAAAAATGACCTAAGTGCGAATATGCATAGCTAAGAAAATAAGGTTTTCTGTAGATGTAATATAATGTGATCACATAAGAAATAAGCAACTTATCCCAGACCCGAATCTCTATGTCTTAGTGGGTCGTCCCTCGAACGTTAAGCCTCATAGGACTCTAATTCCTAGAAAGAGCTAATCCAGGTGGCGACTCCACACTAAGAGACGTCATATTCGGGTATGACTAGATCTAAAATGTTTTTTGCTCTCTCTTTCAACCTTCTCCTGGGTCCAACACCTAGTGCTTTTCTTTTTCAAACACCTCGGTGGATCGTACCTCTCATCTCCGCATGCTCTCGACCCACCGCTCCGTGTCGCCTTCTTACAACTACCAACCAATGTTCACGTTCATGAAAAGTGATTCGTGGTCGTGACTTGTGACGGTTAATGGTTATCTCTTTTCAACTACCTACCGCTGGATAACAACAATCAACTACCATCAACTGCCATCAACTACCAACCGAAAAGACACCCTTTAGAAGTCAACCAATCATGAAAAGGTGCCTTTCCAATGTGTATGAGGATGAATCTTTACATCCAAAAAATGAAGTGATGCAACTCTTCGCCAATGGACACGACTCTTTGTTTGGATAGACGCAACCCTTCGTACTCTATAAATAGGGTTCAAATCTAACCATTTTTGTGGTATAGGGACATGCATGGTTTAGGCAATGTATAGCAACATGTATGCATAGATAGAGAGTTTATCAATAAAAGTTTCATTCTTCAACATTCTTTTATTCAAAATTCACAAAAATAGCATCCTAACGAAGGTTTTATACGAGTCGAGACCGAATTCAAAGTAGATACAAGAATTGCTAGAATTGACAACTCCCATTAAAGAGTGGATACGGTTTGATCAACTTTAGCTTTCACTTGCATACCTTACAACTTTACTTTTTTTTCTGCTTATACTTTCTCTTTCAAACTTTATGATATGCTTATGTGTCGTAACGAGTAATTCGTCTTGTGTCATTTATATTATTCAAGTTATATGCTTTCGTGTTAACTTTAAGAGTGATTTCGAGGTTAACAAGATTTCGTGTAATCACTGGATCTGTGATTATAACGCTGTTTAGTGAGCCAACATTTTTGGAATGGTAACTTACTAATGATGGCTTTGTGAGAGCAACCCATACTAAGCATAGTATTATAGTTATCTAGGTTCTTATAAGTGTCATAATTCGTTTACCCTAGACTTAGAAAAGTCATCTCATGTGTTGCTCTATGGTGAATTATTGAATATTAGGGCGTCTAGAACCTTATTTGTTGAAGTTATCTAGTGTACGAAATAATCTTGATAATTTTGCATGTTTTTCTCTGCTAAACTTGTTCTTAGGGAATATCTATATTTTACATCTTCTATAGTTTGTTCATACATCTATCTATTCATCTGTCTATCATCCAAACCCTTCAATCAAAATTACCTATTTTCATTTACCCCGTAACTCTTGTTGGTCTTTAGAACCGAATTCCTAAAACTACATCGAAACTGTATACTTGCAGTGGTCACCATTTTTCTATTTTGATAAGCGGTATTGACAACACTTGTTCGTATTTTGAAATTTTAACTTATCGGTAGAAGAGTGGGGAATAAGGTTTTTGGCTTCATCACCAAATATAAGCCCTTCAAATTCGATCTGGCGTTGGCCATTCTACACCACCGGCTACTATTTCCATAGAAAATTAAAGATTAGCTCATAGATGGTAGTCAAGCAAGCAATGAACCTGTTGGCGTACCGTAAGGATCCCAAGAATGATCGTACTTCTTTCTCCATCTTCGATACATGAATTTCCTTAATGGATTGGCTCTTGTCTGGGTCCATTTCTATGCCCCTTTGACTCACTATACACACTAGTAACTTTTGTGAGGTGGTCCCAAATGTTCACTTTTTCGGGTTCAGTTGAAGGATTTACTTCTTGATTCGAGTAAGAAACTTATCGAAGACTGTTGGATGCTCTTACTGAGTGTTGGATTTGACTAGCATATCATCCACATACCCTTCTACTTCCTTATGGATTAAGTCATGTAGTAGGGCTATTGCGACTCTTTGATAAGTTACCCCGACATTCTTCAATCCGAAAGGCATGACCTTATAGTAATAAACCCCCCACTTAGAAGGCGGTTTTGATCTTATCTTTGATAGCCATGAGGATCTGATTGTACACCAATATACTATCCATGAAATAGTACATCGTAGCTCGAGTAGCGCTATCGATTAAGACATCAATATGAGGCAGAGGGAAGTCGTCTTTTGGCGAGGCCTTATTCAGATACCGAAAGTCTACACATACCCAAACCTTCCCATCCTTTTTAACAACTGGGATGATGATCGCTAGCCACGTAGGATACTCTACCACTTCCAAGAACTTGACTTCTATCTACTTGGCTACTTCTAATTTCACCTTCTCACCCCATTCAGGTCGTAGACTCTGCAGCTTTTGCTTGATAGGTTTGACTCGTGGATAGATTGGGATTCTATACTTGGTGATCTCTCTATCAACCGTCAGCATATCTTTGTATGACCAAGTGAACGCTACCACATGTTTTCTAAGTACATTTTTTATCTCATGTCCTTCCTTAGGAGTTAGATCACTCGAAATCATTACCATTTTAGCGCCTCCCTCCTCCTTTTTCATCAGAATTGCGAGGGCTTTGGTGATGGCCTCAATAGCATCCTAGACTTCATCCTCCATGGGAGTCAGTAAGAGTGGATAAATAGCTTCTACCATCCCCTAGTGATACTTTCCAAGTCCATTCCCGGGAATGAACCCCTGCTTCTTCATAATCTTCTTCAAACCCACCGAGAAGTAGCGGTATCCCACGGGATCTTCTTCCTCTTCTTTTCTTCATCTTGGCTGATCATGGCCACCCTTAAACTTTCCGATCCTTGCTCCATGAAGGCAGCCGCTGCCATCACTGACTCTTTATTTGCCTCGATAGTAATTGGTTTGCCTTGAGAACCAGTTTTATCTTCTAGTGGAGCATAGAGGGACAATGCCAAGTGTATGGATCCAAGGCCTTCCCAATAACAGGGAGTAAGAAATCGGTATGTCCAGCACTATGAACTTCATAGCAAATTTTACCCCATTTACTATTACGACCATGGTGAACGTTCCTACCATTCCTCGCTTAGAGTCATCATAGGCCCGGAAAATAATATCTGACCTTTTCAACATACTTTCACTCAAACCCAGGTGAGACAGCACCTTCAGCGGGCATAAATTCAAAGCTACCCATCATCCACCATCACACAAGGGATGGATCTGTCAAAAATATTGACCCTGATGAAGAGGGCCCTATTATCATTTCATTGCTCCGGTGGTAGGTCTGACTAGTCGTATATAATGGCTGGGCTTTTCTTCAAGGGTATCCCCTCCCCTATCATTGAGCACATCTCAATCACCGAAGTAGTCGGTGTTTCCTCCATTTCTATTAGCTTTTGCACTAGCCCTCGATGATGTGCCTCAGAAAAGCGCAACAGCTTCTAGATGCTGTACTTTGATTGTGTGCTCTTGAGCTGGTTGACCAAGGGGTTAACTTCCAGCTCACCTTCATTAATTACTGGGGGAAGAGGTGGCTCGGTGTGATCCTTAGTATTTTCCTCGACCGATGAATTCCCAAGCTGGATGGGATTTTTCCTAAACACTTGGCCATTGCGGGTCACCCTCGAACACTTCATTCTCTATCACCCTTGTTTCGGGGGGTGTCTATCATGGGTACTGCCGCTCCTCCTACCTTCTCATCACATTCTTTAGTTAATAAGAGTCTAGGTTGATTGGGCCTTTACCGAACAAGATCTCCTCATCCTCTAACAGATGGGAGTCATCCTTCTTCCCCTTCCTTGGAGATTTTAGTACATAACCATCAAGGTCGATGGGCTTGGCTTGCACCTTCCTCACTTTCGGTTCTTCCATCTCCTCCTTCACTCCCTCTCTAATGTATACAGACTTGAACATGTCATAGTCGTCTATTATGCTCTCAACAGATGTCGGGACCGATCTAATAGAATTTACCCCAGGGGCAGATTGGTCAAGCATATCCAAGACTTGGTTTGAAGAGATCCCGGTTCCCACAATGAAAATGTAGCGGTCCATTCTTAGATGTACCACTCAATATCGAATCCCGTCTAGATAAAGTCAATGAAACCCAAGTAGTTGTTATGAGACAGTCATTCACAGATATCAGGCTGCACCCTATCAATCAATATCTTCATAAGCTAACAAGTGGTGGGCTTATTCTTGATTACCACTTGGATGGACATCCATCTTTGCACATATTCCCTGAATGGCTCGTACTCATCTTGCCTGTAGGCCGCCAAGTCTCTCATTCCCAATTTGGGCCTCTCCATGAACATGAAGCTTTCTTGGAATACCCGAGATATGTTTCTCCAACTCCTCCATATGATTGGCAATTGGTTAATATGCTATTCACCCACCGTTCTCGTTAAAGAGCATGGGAAATGAGTGGCGAGCATATCATCTGAGAGTCTTTGGGGTCGCATAAATACCTCGAACTTGATAACATGAAAGGATGGGCCCTCACTTCTATCGTACGAGGGCATTCCCCCAATGCGCTAAATCCAGGGCAATTGCACTATATCCTTCCCCCAACTTGTGAGGAACTAGCTTCTTCTTCTATAGCCATATATGGCACTCTCCAATCATCTATGGCCATGACGCACTCCCCTCTACTAGCTTGCGCCACCATTCTTAGCACTTACTCTTCTAGCAATCCCGAATCTATGACACAAATCCATTCCCCGATTTCCTTTGCCAACATGTCTAGATTCCTCCCTACCTCCATTAGCATCTCCAAGCTTGTTATTCTAAACTTAAACAACCCTCATTATAAAATTGGAGGGTTCCTCCCATTATTCTTCCTATCATGGCATGCTCATCCATCTTATCTTCATGACCACCTCAATTGACATCCACCACCAGATGTACTCATAGAAACTCTCCCCTTCATTTTGGGTGCAAGCTATCAACTCCTTCATTTCAATCTTTGGATACTCCAGGAATAAGAAGTGTTCCTTAAATGTGCAGGAGATTCTCCTCCAATCCTTTTATACTGCCTTAGGTGGGAAGGCATACCATTCTGCAGCCTTCCCTGATAAATATCAAGGGAACAACTCAGCCATCAAGTCGTTAGAGAAACCTATTACCCGTAACAAAGCCTTAAACTTCAAAAGATGGAAAGAAAGTGAGTCATTTCCATTAAACATGGGCATGCTGCACAGATTAAAATCTGGGTCCTTATGTTGAAAGGACCCGCCAAAATCGGTAGAAATAGCTCCCTCTTCCACAGCAGCCATTACACGCCTCTCATCCATTTCGGCGTCTATTACCATAACGAATTCTCCAGTCACTTCCTTGATGTAACTCATAACCTGCTTCTCCTTCAGCCCGGAGTCTATCATCCTCACCACTCTATCAAATTACGAGTGTGGGTTCATTTTCGTGCTTGGTTTCAAATTTGACTCTACCACCACTCCATCCTTAACCAGCTTCTGGATGGCATTCAAAAGATCTTTGAAATTATTCATGCGGTGGCCTACCGTGACATTGTAATTGCAGAAGTTTTGCTTGTCTAACCGACTAGGTGGTGTCCAGATCTTCAGACTGTCTAGCTGCTTCAACTTTCGCAGCTTAGTGAAGAAAAAGCCAAGATTGGCTTCATACGGAGAGATCCAGTGATATTCCTCCTTCATAAGGAGATGATCCTTTAACAGGACTTGGGTGGCCATCCATCGGTTGTAGTACAGCTTAAAAATCTCCCTAAGCTTTTACCTCATGGCCTCCAGGTTTTGCATTATCATCTTCATTTGGGAGTTGAAGCTGTATTGTTCTACCAGAGCTGCAGAGAGGCACTCCCAGTTGTGAGATACCTGTGTGGGCAGATTTTTATACCACTAGATGGCTAGAGATGCCAACGTCACTATAAACATCTTAGCCATCATCTTATCACTGACTCGATAAGCTCGCATCATGGTTTGATAATTTATCAGGTGAGCCTAGGGATCTCCTTCCCCATTGAACTTTGCTAGCTCCAGCATCGAGAAGTTTTTCGGGAGCCAATCATCACTTGGTGCTACCAGGGGCGCTGAATAACTGCCAGGCTGGAAATCTGGATACTAAGCGGTGTGAGTTGCCAAGAATAGTTGCCATAGCTCTTCTATACTAGGCTAGGAAGTAGAATAGCCCATCTCTAGCCTAGCCTAAAATCTGTACTGATTATAAGGACCTTAGGGGTAGGAAGGAACCCTAGGAGGAAGTGCTGAACTTCTTTGGACCACAAATTGACCTAGATGTTATGCTATCAGTGCATTATAATTAACACCATAACCGAACGATGGAGCTTGAAAGCTTGGAATAACCCCATACTAGGGGAAGACACCTTATGTTGGGGGGATGAAACTCGAAGACGGCCCTCCTAGATTTACCATTGTTGCAAACTGCTGATAACCCAACTGAAAACCTTGTTGAAAGCCCGAATACCCTAGTAGAACTAACAGATCCACAACCAATTGATCTCCCCTTGCTCCTGCCTGACCACTGCTCCCTGAGTTCTGGCCCACGCCAAAGCTAGCTTGTTACAATTTGGGAGGAACTAGAACTGACCATCTACTTGAGAGCCTCCTACGGTGAGCTGGCCGATGGATGATGGGAACGTGTGAGGAGTGGAGCCTGGCCTCCTTGCCATAGGGTTATTCACAATTGTAGGACCTTGTAAGTTTCTGATGAGCTCCTGATCTGATGGCCTATCCTCTTGTTATCTAGAATGGGCATGGAATTGCATAGGCTGGGTGAACTAGTCGCTATAGAGAACTGAACTGAGAGCATTGGTGATCTCTTGACTTGACCCAAACTGCGAGGCCGTGGGTTCATCTTGAACTCGTTGATCACTCCCCCTGAAACATTCTACTGTTCTACCATCTCAAGAATCTACTCTGAATCGAAAACTGATCTTTGCTTCGAATTGAACTCTGAACCTAAATCCTTGCTTGAATTCATGTACGGAAGACCCTCTATGAATGATTCTGCTCCGTGAGCCATGATGGGGGCGATACAGATTAGCCGATGAGCTAACCTCCTCCAAGCCCTAACTGAAGTAGACACAATCAACCATCATCAGAAATGAAATGTATGCTTGACTAACTTGAGATTGATGTATGAAATTTTCATGTAATGGTTGCGACATAAGGGTAAGCATGCTATGATGAATAAAAACATTGCCAACCTAGGGAGCTAGCCAAAAGATAAGTAGGTTTGCCAATCCTTTGAAACAAAACGACGAGGGTCACCCATTACCCATGTGGTAATAAGCTATTCGAATGTTTTTAGGAGGATCACATCACAGGGATGCGAAAGGGGTACGTTTGTCAATCTATTTGAAATAAACTAACTATAATTAAGGTTTACTATACTGCTCATGTTGTAATAAGTAAAGGGATGTCATTTTGGCAAGAGAAGTTGGTAAGTTTGCGAATCATTTTGGAATAAGCAGATAAAAATAATGAGGGATCGCGTATTAACAAAGTGATAACGCGCTTTCGATTTTGAGAATTAATCACTGTGGATTGCTCTTGACAAATTCAAATTCCAGCAAAACAATGTGTTATACCCTATGACTTCAAACGGGTAAAGGTTCAAGCACCGAGAGCACTGCTATAACCATGGATAATCCTACCCTAGGTAATGATGTCTCGTCGTATCTATCTAAATCTAGGTAAGTGATACCTGGGTAAAACAAAGTGTTAAACCGTAGGGCTCACGACTTCAAATGGATAGAGGTTTGAGTGCTAAGTAGACATTGTCATAACCATGGATGATCCTATCCCTCGGTGACACTATCTTGTCAAGTCTTCTAATTCTAGGTTTGAGTTCAGGTAGAATGGTGTGTTATACCCTACGGCTTAAAATTCTATGATTCTAAGCGAATAGAGGTTCAAGTGCCTAGTAAGCACTATCATAACCATGGGAGGCCTTAACCCTTGGTGACGCTGTCTGATCGCGTGTTTCTAACTCTAGGTAGACGATGTTGGGGTAATAACATGTGTGTATAATTTGTGTCTGCACAACAAATCGTGGGTTAGCATGATGTTTTACATAAAATAAACATGGTGATGTGATGAACACATAACACATAGCACACAACATATCACTTCCAACCTTATATCTCTCGTGTATAAGGGTTAGGCTTCTAAATCTAGGCTTGGATAATCTTAATACCATCAAGTATTAAGGAGTGAACCTGCACAAAAAAATGCATTAGTTTTGGTAAACTTTGGGGAAGTATCTATAGTTTCCTTATATGAGTTCAGTCACGCGCTGTTGATGTGGAAGGTTCTTTGTTTACTATGATACACTCCAAGCCTCTCCCCAAATAGGTGTGAACAAGTGAGGTACATGCGATATGGCAACAATTGATTCACCCGTTAAGTATCTTTGGTCACCATGGGGTCGTAAATGATACTTTCGCAAGCTTCACGGTACTAGTGGCATCTAAATCTTAAAGGTTAAGCCATCTAATGCACATGCTTTTGTTCAATATTTCAAATGTGGATTAACTCATTTGGCTACTTTTCAATGCTCATCTAAAATCTTTCAAACTTGTTTTAAGTTTAAAAAGATGTCCCCAGCGGAGTTGCCATTGTGAGCGGATGAAGTTCGACCTGCGGGGATGCCACGAAGCCTCGGCCTCTGAAGGATGGGGCTTTGGGTTTTCGAAAATGGTTTTAAATGGAAATGAGTTACTTGAAAATGATTTTCAAGTTTAAAAAGACTCAAGACAAAAATCTCTAGTCTATGTTCCAGAGTCGCCATCGGATCAGCTCTTCTGGGAAAATTTAGTACAGCTTAGATCTGTTTGCCTAATCCAACCATAGAATATAGATTCGGGTTTGGATGAGTTACTTATTTCATCATCATTTGAGTTAAATTATACTTGATAGAAATGACATTTAAAATATTCAAACTAAACTAGATATTTTTGGTTTATGTTATAGTTTATTGCCCATGCATAATACGGTAGTAAATTGCGGAAAGTAAACACG
Source organism: Euphorbia schlechtendalii (assembly GCA_949673415.1). Lineage (NCBI taxonomy): Eukaryota > Viridiplantae > Streptophyta > Magnoliopsida > Malpighiales > Euphorbiaceae > Euphorbia > Euphorbia schlechtendalii. The sequence continues at coordinate 19,036 of CATIWQ010035787.1, forward strand.
TAAGAAATTTAAATGTGCCTAATCTACGGGGGATTAATTACATTATTAGGATAGAGGGTTTACAAATCACCTAAATACATCGAAATTTAAGGGATACAATCGCTTAAAATACATTGACATCTAACAAATGTAACATTTGATTTTAACATTAAAAGCAATACACGAAGAAATTAAATCCTAGCATACATCTATCCTAGACTACCTGCATCCACAAAGTTTCGCACAAATACGACACATCACAAGTAGTTGCAAGTATGTTCGTTTTAATTTTTTTTGCGAGATCCGAGCGGTCTAATTTATCGAGAAGTTTGAAATTTCTTTTTTATGTAAAAAGGGTTCATTTTATACACATAAGTTATTTAACCTTTTTATTAGTGAGAATGCCACATGTGGATGTTTGTCTGGTCGGTTATACGGGAACTTTGGTTCTCTTCATCAAGGTTTCCTAACGGGCTTTGTAATAATATTAATGGAAAATATATCTAAGTTCGAGTACATAAAACAATGGTGTTATTAAATTTATTTCGAAAGGGAAACCGTTAAAGTCAATAAAATGATATCCCGGTGAAGGGAAATCGACTTCAACTGTCCAAACGCCTTTCAAAACGATGTTGGGTTCGTAAAATCTTTAAACATACGCATTATTTTTCTTAGAAACATAGATTTTAGGTCTAAATTATCACAAGTGACCCTCTTGAACATAAATTGAAATTTGGAAAATTTACGAACATTCTGCCTGGGTTGTGCCTGGAAAGCAATGTTGTTAACGCATTGCGATGCCGTTAACGGCATTACAGTGGTAGAAATCAATAGTTTTTTTTATTTTCTTACATATTTCCATTTTTCACAGATCAAACACACATATATAATACAAATAAGTGAGACACGACTCTAAGAACTCAGAGTCTTACTCCATTGCCATGAATCCACTTCGCCAGGTCCAGGAAAATCACCGAAAAGTCCTCCTTGTTTCTTTGGTTCGATTTGTGATTTTGATGAAAAAGGAAGAGTAAATGCTACTCTTTGAGGGAAGCAAATAATTCTGGAATGTGAGTCTTGACAAGATGAAGAATGAGGTAATAACTTTTCTTCTATTAAGTATAGACTTTGAAAAAGAGCTTAAAACTTGAAAATTGATCGAAAATGGACTAAGTGATCAAACACCTCAAATGAGTAAGGGAGCTTGTTGCGAACACTTAAAGTAAGTTCTATGGAGTTAGAACTCAGTAGAAATGTTCTAGAAGGAGTCTAAACTTGCAAGCTTACTTAAACTCTCACACAACTCAACTTTCCGAAAAGGTGAACTAAACCTCAAACTTGCCTAAATTACCCAAAATATCCCCAATGCATGCCCTATTCATGAACTTAAACACTCAAGCTCAGAAACTACAAGTCAATATGAGTCACAAGATGTTAACTAAGTCACCAAAGTGTTTAAGTAACTCAAGAACATAAGAGCACTTCAAACCTTTGCTTAACCTTAGAGATCTCTTACTTACTGGTTTTTTTGCATGAAAATGAGCTCTCCCTACTATTGAAACTCAGCTCTAAAGTTAAGGGGATCCCACTTCAATCCAAATTCATTTTAGCTTAGCCTTGGACATCTCATACTTTTCACTTTTTCAACTTTTTACATTGATCCCATGTGAAAGGGAGTGTGCTAAATCCTAGGAAAGGAGTAAAAAACTGGTTTTTCAGAGAACAAGTCCAAGCATGTGGGGGGGGGGGGAGTGGCATTTTGGTCTGAAAATTGTAGAAAGTGAAATTTTGGTTTTGCTACAAAGTTGATATCGTTAACGACATGGGTGATAATTCTTTACTTAACGTTATCAATAATTCTTTTAATGAATTCTACAACCTAAATATTCTCAATATAGATCCAGTCTATAGGTTCTTTACTTAGTTAAGTAAAGACCCAAAGTGTATGGCCTCATAGGATCCCGAAGTATAGATCCACTAGAGGTTAAACTTGGCTTCCCATCTGGGAACCTTTAAGCCCAGTGTTCCAGACCAATATGGAACCCTATAACTCTAGACAATCATATGAGTTTTCTAGCAAAGGCGTATGATACATTGATACTCGAAATGTCACATGCTTATGACTTGATCCTATTCTGTAATTTAACCAACACAATACACTCCTTCTATCAAGTTAAGTACCATCTAGTTTATTGAGATTGAATTAAGAGTTAGCTCATGTAACAGCCGTAGCTATCCTGGAAGTAGACTTGTTCACAAAGAACACCATTCGCCATAATGTAGTAAGATTGATTAGAATCCCATTCTATAAATCTTATACTCTAATAAGAGGCTTATGAGTGTGTCTCTTCAACAAGAGGCCCTAAGGTATATCTCCCACTATATTACTCTATTAGAATCGATGGATCCCATCTTGACTACTCAGCTTACCAACTAATGGTCATCACTATACCCATATTCACCTATATCATCCTGAACGCTAGGATATGATTAAGTATGACCCAAAGTATAGCAACTCCTACATAAGGTAACTAGTATCTTAGGTTTGAGGATACTTATACTGCTACTACAATAAGACATGACACTTACACATGGATAAATTCCAAATGTCTATCTAATAGCGGTCTCCAATGTATTACCCAAATACATTCATTTGTTAACTCAAGGTACCACCTTCAACTCGTGAGATCGGTTGCTTGGATCTAATTCAAGGAGTAAGCCTACACATGCTAGTATGTTTGCTTCATTGATGTCCAATCTCAATGAAATTTTAACTAGGGATATTTAGATTATTCATAATAATACGTGTGTGTAGTTCTCACACCACATAGCTCCCATTATGTCCTCGCAATTTCACGCTATGAAGTAGTCACACACACACACACACACACACACACACACACACATATATATGTGTGTGTGTGTGTGTGTGTCTATATATATATATATGATATTAGTGAGATACATAATTTGAATAAACCTTGATAAACAACAAAGATGCCTTTATTATTGATAATAATAATCTAAAAACTGTTTGTACATTATAAAGTAATAAAGATATATCACCCTAATTGCCTCTAGGGTATACATCATGTCTAACAATCTCCCACTTGCACTAGAGCCAATTGCCCATGTGCTTTATGCCATACTCGATAACATGCTCTACTTAACCTGAATCAATGTCTTCGTTAGTCCATTCATTAGATTCTCATCCGTAGGGATGTTTTCAAAGCTTATATCCTTTCTGGCTACTATCTCTTGTACGAGATGGTATTTTCTGAGTACATGTTTGTTTCTTTGACGAGATCGTGGTTCCTTTGCCTGAACAATAGCCCCATTGTTATCGCAATAGACCGCTATTAGATTTACAATGCTAGACACCACACAAAGATCACCAATAAATCCCTTAAGCTAGACAGCTTGCTTAGCTTCGTTAAAAGAAGCTATATACTTAGATTTAGTAGTTGAATTGGGATTCGTATCCTGTTTGAAATTTTTCCAAACAACTGCCCCTCCATTTAACATAAACACATATCCTGACTAGGACTTATAATCATCCCTATCAGATTGAAAACTCACATCAGTGTATCCCTTCATAGAGAGACCACTTTCTCCATAAACCAAAAACATATCCTTAGTCCTTTTGGAAGTACATGAGGATAGTTTTAATGGCCATTTAGTGCTTCTCACCTTGATCAAATTGAAATTTTCTTATGATGCTTAATGCATGTGAGATGCAGGCCGAGTGCATACCATATCATACATGATGGATCCTATCACTGAAGCATAGGATATTCCATTCATGCATAGTCTCTCCTCTTGTATTCTTAAACACTTAAATTTAAAAAGGTTAATCCTGTGAGACATGGGGAGATAACACTTTCTTGACTACTCAAGGTTAAATCTAGCCAAAACCTTATCTATGTATGTACTTTGAGAAAGACTCATCAACTTTCTAGATATATCATGTTAGATTTTTATACCTAGTATAAAAGCTGCTTCTCCACGGTCCTTCATGGAGAACTTCTTTGACAACCATGACTTTACTGTTTGAAGAAAAGGAACATCATTTCCTATCAGTAATATGTCATCGAAATATAATACAAGGAAAAAAATCACACTCTCACTAGTCTTCTTATATACATAGGGCTCATTAGCATTTGACACAAAACTAATTTCTCGGATTGTCTCGTTAAACCTAATGTTCCAACTCCTTGATGCTTCCTTAAGTCCATAAATGGACCTTTGCAACTTGCATACCATCGAGCCATCCTAGGATGTAAAACCTTTGGGTTGTATCATATATACATCTCTATCCATCTGCCAAATCTCATAATTGTAATAAACAACAAATGCAAGTAATATCCTAATAGATTTTAACATGGACACTGGTGAAAAGGTTTCATCATAGTCAATACCTTCTTTTTTACTATAACCTTTTACAACTAGCCTTGCTTTATAGGTAATCACATTATCATCCATGTTAATTTTCTTCTTGAAAACCCACTTGAATCCACTTGAAGAATCAACCAAGTTCAAAACTTGATTTTCGTACATGAAGTCCATTTTCGACTTCATGATTGTAAACCATTTGTCAGACTCTAAGCCTTCAATTACCTCCTTTTAAGTCTTTGGCTCATCATCTTTCTTGGGGAAGATATGCTTATCATCAGTGATGAAATAATTATATCACTCGGGAGCGATTGGAGCTTGACCTGACCTACACAATGTGGATGTTATAATAGGCTATTCCATGCTTACACTTTCTTGTATAATAGGAGTAGGAACAATTAGTTGATTGTCTATTTGATCCTCTTGAGCCCTTAGCTTAAGATTGCTCCCACTAGCTTTCGTAAGTATATACTCCTTCTCGAGGAATTGAGCATTTATGGAAACAAAGACTTTTTGTTTCTTGGGATCATAAAAGGTATAACCCATAGTCTCCTTAGGGTAACCTACAAGCAAACACCTGTCAAACTTAGCACCTAGCTTATCTAAACTTATCCTATTTATATAAGCAGGACATCCCCAAACTCTCAAATGAGAAAGAGTTGGTTTCTTACCATACCACATTTTGTATGGTGTTTGATCAATTGATTTCGAGGGAACTCTATTTAGAATATAAACTATGCTCTCAAGTGCATAAACCTAAAAGGATCTACTAAGTTCTACTTGGCTCATCATGGACCGAACCATATGGAGTAGGGTTCGATTTCTCCTTTTTGACGCTGCATTATGTTGGGGTGTACAAGGAGGTATCCACTGAAATAAAATATCATTATCCCTTAGATAATATTGAATCTCTTGGCTTAAATATTCACCGCATTAATCAGATTGAAGGGTCTTGATACTTTTCCTAAGCTATTTCTCTACTTTGGTTCTGAACTCATTAAATTTCTAAAAGCTTTTAGACTTGTACCTCATTAGGTACAAATAACCATATCATGAGTAATCATCGATAAAAGTTATGAAGTAGACAAAACCTTCATTTATCTTAACACTCATTGGACCACATACATCGGAATTTATTATTTCCAAAATACTTTTGGCACACTAACCCTTTCCCTTGAAAGGTTTCTTAGTCATCTTTCCCTTTAAACAAGGTTCACACGCCCCATAGGATTCCCATTCCATTGGGCCCAAGTTAACATATTTGTGTAACTTAGTTAAACAAGTCTCATTTATGTGGCCAAGATGACAATGCCATAAGTGTAAAGATTTCTCATTATCTAACTTCAATTTTTTTAATAATGGTCATATATAGAATTTTTAGTTTTAGTATCTAGAACATATATTCCACAAGCATGAGGAACATTATCACGTCGAGTTTGGCAATTATTATTGGAAAATAAAATCTCAAATCCATTTGTTGCTAAACGTGCAAAAAAATATTCTTAGTAACAACACGAATATAATAGCAATTGTTCAAAACTAAAACTAGGCCACTAGGAAAATGATGGCTATATGTCCCTAAAGTAGTTGCAGGAACCCATGCTCCATTTCTAACTCTTTGGTCCATTTCCCTCTTAAAGCCTCCTACTATTCTGCAACCCCTGCATAAAAGTATATATATGAGTACCACAACCAATACCCATGTAGACTCATAAAGAACTGTAGTGAAACTCTCTATCATGAACATACCTGAAGTAGATGCCTCACTTGGCTTCTTCGTCACTTGTTCAGAAATTTAAACCTTGCAATCATTCTTCTAGTAGCATGCCTTGCCACATCGGAAGCAAACATTTGTAGTTCCTTTCTTACTTTTCTTCTACTTACTGATTTTCTTCTTGGCACTCAGACCCTTTCCAAAATGGGACACACCCTTAGAAGGTTTGGTTTTCTCAACCAGAAGTAAAGCCTTTGGATCCTTCTAAATCTTTGGTTCTACTATTTTCAGCATGTTGAACAATTCTGGCAGTGTTGCATCAATCTTGTTCACGTAATAATTAGTCACAAATTATCAGTAAATTCCAATCAATGAAGCAAGAATAAGATCCATACATAATTTGTGATCCATCATAAAACATGGTCAAGTCAGCTTCTCAATATAGCATAATAATTTAAGAGCATGCTGTGCCACTAAAGTGCTAGCTTGCATCTTCGTTCCAAATAAGAGTTTTGATGTATCAAATCTCTTAGACCTGGCATACTTTGAGAAGAGTTCTCGAAGATGGAGAATCATGGTATCTAAGTCCATGCTCTCATGCTATTTCTGAAGCTCAGAATTCATGGTTGCCAACATTATGCATGCTGGCATTTCACGATCCATTTAGTGCTTCTCCCATGCCTCATGTTCATTTGCATCAGCATTAGGTTCGTCAGGTAGGGGTTCATCCTAAACATTAGCTATCCTTTTGGATTTGAAGACTATCCCCACACCTTGAACCAATCAGTAAAGTTTGAACCATCTAGTTTGTTGTCAAGAGTTGAGTGAAGGTTTATGTTTATATTCATTGTTCAACCTGGATATAAGTTAGAAATTATTTAGATGTTAGTATATGTACATGCATTTAATATAAGGTCTTTAATTAAATACATATTTCCTACTATTTTCATCGACCTTCAAATAGCCTCTTCTATTGAATTCAAGAAATTTGGTCCAACAAATTTTTCCTAGTAAGTAGCATCCATAGTCATTCATTATGACCCCCGCTATAGCAGGTTTAGCCATAACAACACAACCATGATTGGAACCCATCCATTTGGATTCCATGCAATCGCTAGTCTATTTAAGTTCTCTTTCTCGAGACTTGCATACCTAATTATACGACTCCTCAAATATGTCTCCAATATGGCATTAACTCTATTAACATGGACAGCTATACCATTTTGGTTAAGGAATTAACCCCATCTAGTCTCATGACCAAATGAATGTTAATGGAAAGCATGTTGTACATATCCTTAAATTCGTTAATAAGGTTCGTATCATGACTTATGACTGGAAGACAATCTACCGCCTTAATATTGTTGTAGAGATTTTATTGGTGCAACCGGTCTCGCCCTTGTCTAGGTCTTATATGATGGATATGACTATGACAATAATAATTATGGGCTATTTAGAATTATTAATCTAATGGAACCTGCTCAAGACTTGTACATCATAATCATTCAATTATGCCAAGACTCCACATAGCATGCAAAACAAATAAGTTCCGTGTTTAAGTTCTTGCATTTATGTTTATAAGTTATAATTAAACAACTTATATCATGATTCTAAGACCATGTACAGAATCCAATTCCCATACTAGAAATCAACTAAGTTATAAAAGTCCCTTGGATACGCTTGAACCTAATACCGATGGAAATTTCCTGGTAGGAGAGGCCTCCTTAAAGTAAATGAGTAGCTAAGTCCAATCCTTGCCAAAATAACCACGGGCACTTTTATTCGTTGTACCACATACAACTATGATTTAAAGATTTCAATCTTTTAATCGAGTGAAGTACTAGAAGACCCTCAATTTTAAGCATTTACACATGTGTTAAAATATTATTAATTTATATGATAATCACATAGACTAAGTTTAAACAAAACCTTAGTCTAGTTATCACATCATTTTCTATAACAGAAATTGAAACTGAAGTCATGCATAGCATAATTTATTCAATTCATAGAAAATATCATTTCAACATAATATCATCAATCATGCATAGCATAAGGCAGGCTCTGATACTATTGCTGGTTAATTAAGACAGTAATTTGAACATGCAAACTTGCAAGGTAGAATTTCAAAACTTAAAATTAACCCTAAAGAAACTCGTATGCATGCCATGATTGATATAATCTAAGTTGAAATGTTCCGTAGATGCTCATAGGTTTATAACACTTAATAAAGGAAACCTAGCATCTAAGTTGAGAGCATTACCGGTTGATGCGTGCCTTCCATTTGGTGTGACGCTCCCTTAGAACAAATGGATAGCACTCTGTTAGTACTAGCCTTCAAAATAGAACAACCTCTATGATTGATCCACACAAATCCTGACCGACCAAAACCTCCCTTTGAGGAAGAACTCGTTTGTAAACAGCAGCTGCTAGACCACTCGAAGACCAACCGGAAAATATAACTTAGAAGGCTCTCTTCAAAATATGAATGAGCATTCAAAAAAATCTTACGATGATGAAGAAACTCATTGAGGATCTCGCAAAGAGCTTGCGGAGAAAAGATGTCAAAACTCATTAGGAATACTAAGCTAAAGTGAGAAACAAAAGAGATGAAAGAGGCTATATATAGGGAGAAGTTCGCTCCCCTTTTTAGCAATGTGGCATGGGGAAAATCACCATCCCATGCGAGTCACATGCACGGAGCCCTAAGCTCCGTGGGTTGACCTGCCCGCACAAGGCAAGCCCTACTGCAAGCTGGGCTTGCGGGTTGTGGATGGCCTGCTACCTGCCAGAATGCACTGATCTTGTGCAAGCGCATGCTATTGGCCTGCGTGCAATTTTTGCTCATGAGGTAGCCACGCAGACCCTACTCGTGAACATCTAGTGTTTGTAGGGCCCACTAGTAACGGGACAATTCCCTTGCTTTTCCCCGTGCAAATTTTCTAAAAACTCCTTTAAATCCTTTTAATTATTATTTAGTCTAACTAATTAATAATTAATCCAACAATTTTGACTTTCCTTATATTCTCGGTATAAACCCAGTCTATTAGGTCTTTATTTAGTTCATTGAAGACCCAAAGTGTGTGACCTCATAGGATCCCGAAGTATAGAGCCGCTAGAGGTTAACATATACTTGGCTTCCTATTCGGGATCCTTTAGGCTCAATGTTCTAGACCGATATGGAACTTGATAACTCTAAATGGTCAAATGGGCTTTCTAGAAAAGGTGTATGATCCTTCAATACGCGGAACGTTAGGTGCTTGTGACTTGATCCAGTTCTATGATAGTAACAAATACAATACACTCCTTTCATCAGGTTAAGTACCATCCAATTTATTGAGCTTGGAGTAAGTGTTAGCTCATGTAAATGTCGTAGCTATCCTAGAATTAGACTTGTTCACGAAGAACAACACTCACCATAACGTATCAAGATTGACTATAAACCCATTTTATCGATCTTATACTCTGATAAGATGTTTATGAGTGTGTCTCCTTTAGCAAGAGGCCTTAAGGTACAACTCCCATTATATCACTATATCAAGATCGATGGATCCCATCTTGACTACTTACCTTACCAACGAATGATCATACTATACCCATAGTCATCCATGTCATCCTGATCAACAGAGTATGAATAAGTATGACCCAAAGTATAGTAACTCCTACACAAGGTAATCAATATCTTAGGTCTAAGGATATTTTTACTACTATATAATAAGACATGATACCAACACACAGATATAGTTATTTTCGAGTGTCTTCCTTATAGCGGTCTCTTATACATTCATGTGCTAACTTAAGGTACCACCTTTAGGTCGTGAGATTGGTTGCTTTGATCTTATCCAAGGAGTAAGCTTACACATCAATGAAGGTGGACATCAATGAAGTTGAGATTGGACATCAATGAAGCAGACAGACTATCATGTGTAGGCTTACTCCTTGGATTAGATCCAAGTAGCTGATCTCATGAGCTGAGGTTGTACCTTGAGTTAACAGATGAATGTATTCGGGTAATACATTGGAGATCGCTATAAGATAGATATTAAGAATAAATCCATGTGTTGATGTCATGCCTTATTGTAGTAGTAGTATAAGTATCCTCAAACCTAAGATACTGGTTACCTTATGTAGGAGTTGTTATACTTTAGGTCTTACCTAATCATACCCTGGCATTCAGGATGATACGGGTGATTATGGGTATAGTGATGACCATTAGTTGGTAAGCCAAGTAGTTAAGATGGGATGCATCGCTTCTGATAGAAAGATATAGTGGGAGATGTATGTTAGGGCCTCTTATTGAAGAGACACACTCATAAACCTCTTATCAGAGTATAAGATTGATAGAACGAGATTCTAGTCAATCTTGCTACATTATGGTAAATAGTGTTCTTCATGAACAAGTATACTTCCAAGATAGCTATGGCTGTTACATGACCTAACTCTTAATTCAATCTCAATATACTAGATGGTACTTAACTTGATAGAAGGAGTGTATTATATTGGTTAAATTGTAGAACAGGATCAAGTCACAAGCATGTAACATTTTCATGTATCGATGGATCATACACCTTTGCTAGAAAGCTCATATGATCGTCTAGAGTTATCGGTTTCCATATTGGTCTGGAACACTGGGCCTAAAGGTTTTCGGATGGGAGGCCAAGCTTAGCTAAACCTCTAGCAAATCTATACTTCGGGATCCTATGAGGTCACACACTTTGGGTCTTTACTAGACTAAGTAAATAACCTATAGACTGGGTCTATGTTGAGAATATTTAGGATGTAAAATTCGTTGAAAGAATTATTGATATCGACTATCATTGAGATTATAAAAACAAGGATATTATTTTTGGTGCAAATATATGTTGATGACATCATATTTGGTGCCGTTGATGATGAACTATGTAGAGAATCTAGTTCTTTGATGAAGAATGAATTTGGGATATCCATGATAGGAGAATTGACCTTTTTCCTTGATCTTCCAATCAAGCAAAGTTCAAATGGAATATTCATCAATTAATAAAAGTATACTAAAGAAATACTTAGAAGTTCAGAATGGAAGAAGGAAAGGAAATGTTAACCCCTATGGAATTAAAAACAATTCTCAACAAAGACTCAAAAGGAAAGAAGGTTGACCAGATGCTCTTCAAAGGGATTATTGGATCTTTATCATATCTGATAGCTAGCAAACCATACGTTCACTATGTTGTATGCTACTATACAAGATATCAAAGTAATACCCGAGAATCTCATCTTAGTGTAGTAAAAAGAATTCATAGATATCTTCTTGGAACCATAAATGCTTGTTTATGGTATCCCAATAAAGGAGATTTCTCATTATAAAGGATTTACAAATGCAGATTATGGAAGAGATCAACTCGAAAGGAAAAGCACAACTAGAGGATGTCACTTTATTGGAAACTACATTTTATCATGGTATAACAAAAAGCAAATCTTTGTTGCACTATCCATAACAGAGGTAGAATATATGGTAGTAGATAGTTGTACTACACAAGTCCTCTAGATAAAATAACAACTTGAAGATTATGGGATTAAGTCAGATAGCAATAAAGTCTTGTGTAACAAGAGTGCTATTGACTTATCCAAGAATTCTATTCAGCATCATAGAATGAAGCATTTCAACATTTGACATCATTTCATCAATGACCATGTGTTGAAATAGGATGTTAAGTTGGTATATATATATCTACTGAAGATTAGAGAGCTAACATATTTACTAAAACCATTAGTAAAGATCAAATTTTCTACCTTATAGGAGAAATTGGTATGAGGAGTCCCATGTGAATATGGTCTAGAAGAAGATGAAAATCTTAGAAGATATTACCCATGAATAGTTACCAAATTCAAAATTCAAAAACCCAAAATAAATTCTAGGTTTATAGTAAAAACCATGCATATTCTATTTCCAGTTACACCTGAACAACCTACATATGTTTTAACAGTAAATTATGTAACCATCATGGTTTTACAACAGAGTAAATTACTATGTTACTCTTTTGAAGAAATAGTATAAATACTTATCAACTGTTCATCTTCAAATAACTTTACCAAAAGTCCTTTCATCTCATCTTCTGAACTCCTTTTCTCTAATCATGGCTTCCAAAAGTTCAAATCTAGTTATTATCCAAATCCCTCAAAAGACCTTTGTACTTGTTCGACATAGGTCAAATCCCACTTCCATAACCCCACAATGATATCTCAGAGATTATGCATTCTTTGTCACATCTCCTTACAAAGAAACCATAAAAAAGCATGGCCTTGCAATCTGGATGAAGCTTAAGGAGAAGACTTTTCCTAAGTTAGTGATGGAATTCTATGATAACTTATAAAGAAGCAAGGCAAGCGAAGAAGAATTGGTGATAAATTTTAAAGGAAAGGAGATCTCTATCACCCCTAGATACCTTGCAAAATTGCTCAACCTTAAGGATGGAGGCATTTCATTGAGAAGAGGAAGCAAGGAATCAGTATCATACAATAAGTTTGCTTACATGCTAGAAGGATGGTTTGGTGAGAAAATAAGCACCCACATGTCTCAGGTTCCCAAATATTGGTAGTTTCTCATGGACCATCTTGTCCTATAAAAGCTCCACTCAACAAATGCAACATCTAACTATGAGTACTACATATTGTTCCATCTTGTGTGAGGAAATTTTGTCAACTGGCCAATGATCATCATGCAATACATGCTAAATAAAAAATACGCCTTGGAAGGGCCTCATTAGCTGTATTCTATCATCCCATGAAGTTTATTGCTCCATGGGATGATAGTGAGATTATTAGGGAAACTTTAAAAAAAAAGTGGATTATGAGATGGAATGGGATAGAGAAGAAGCTATCAGGAATTACAAAGTAAGAAAGAAGAATGCGAAAGAGAATATGTTAGCTAAGAAGGGGGAAGCATTAAAACTTTCAGAAGACCTATCTCCAAAGAGAGAGAGAGAACTTGTAATCAAGCTTGCTGAATTTCCCAAAGCCAAAAGAAGTAGAGTTACCAGAATTCAATCCAAATCCCTACTTGATGAAATCATAGAAGCTGTTGTTCCCAAGAAGGTAGCATTAGAAGAAAAGCTAGCCCTTATGTTTTCCTTGAAGAAGAAGGAGTGAAATCTTCATCCATTAGCTAAATTGAGTTCAGATGTGGATGATAAGAAACCCATCAATGGGATAGAGAAGAAGCTATCAAGCAAGACAAAGAAAGAAAGAAGAATGAGAAAGAGATTAGGTTAACTAAGAAGGGGGAATCATTAAACTCATCTCCAAAGAGAAAGAGAGAACCTATAATTAAGCCTACTTAATTTCCCAAAGCTAAAAGAAGTAGAGTTACCACAAGTTAATCCCTGCTTGATGAAATCATAGAAGCTCCTATTCTTAAGAAAGTAGAATTAGAAGAAAAGCTATCCCCTATGTTTTCCTTGAAGAAGAAGAAGGAGTGAAATCTTCCTCCATTACCTGAATTGAGTTCTCATGAGGATGATAGGAAACCCATCAGCATCCTTACTACAAAATAAAAAAGGGGAGACTTTGATCCTAACATGGAGATTCACGTTGAGGATGAGAAGGAAGAAGTAAAAGAAGTATCGGAGGAAACCAAGGAAAAGGCCCCAAAGAAGAAGCAAAGGAAGAAAGGAAAGAGGAGTAAGAAGTCTTATGGAGAATCTGTCATAGATGACAATGATCCAAAAAGAGATGAGATGATCAAGGTGTTGAATCTTAGTCTACAAAAGGCATTCCACTAAAGAAGAGAGATGATGCAATCAAAGTTGCTGCAGATCTAGCATAAGAAAGACATGTGCTATAATTGATGAAAAATCCTCATGCTCTTGAATAATTTACTTCTAAAATGAAAGACAAGAACACCATCGGAGAAACAGAGGTAGAATACAGTGGTGCCATCTAGGAAGGATCATATATAGACTATGATTTTGTGATAGGGTCTCTTCTTGCATATACTCCTCCTCCTACTATAAAAATAGAGAATCTTACTTCATTCTTTATCATTGAAGAAGAAAAGAAAGGAAGAGAGAACTTGACCTCTTTGAATAAGGGAAGATCTCCCTTGAATTTGAAAATGTCATAAGTCTATTAAAAAACCAAAATCTCCTCCTCTGGATAAGCAACTAGTGGTGTTCAAAGCACCACTTGACACTACTCCATTAAGGCTAGTAATTCTAGAGGAAACTCCATCTCCCAAAGGTTAAAATCCTCTTGCTATTACATCAATCATTGCTAGGAAGTCATAAATAAACTAGTAGAAGAAAGAGAAAAGAAGTTGTTGATTCGTAAACCGGCTAATAACAACAGCAGAGGGGGGGGTGAATGCGTAAACTAGATTACTTTTTATACCTTTTTCATTTTAAGCTAAATCAGTATGGTTTTTATATACGTGTTGAGTATGCGTGCTAAGTGCGATATAAAAATGTATAAACTACTCAACTCAGCTAGTAAAGTTTATCTTCAACCTTTAACTGAGTAAGGATTACTCAGTGCGAGTTAGATAACAAGAAAATGAACGATATGAGAGAGATGAATGAGCAAGAAGTTGATGCAGCTAATCGCTTAGAGTTCAAAAGATTAAACCTGAGATTTTATCCTAGTTCGGCCCCTAGCCTACATTCAATCCCCGGATACCATCTCCGAGCTTTAACCCACTAGTGATTCATTCCTTCAATAGGTGGAGAAGCCTTTACAGAGAGTAGACTCTATTACAGAAAGTTCCTCCCTTCTAACTACCGCTCAAACTCAGTTTGGGTACACTTCCCAAACTGAAACTCAAGATTAATAAGATATAGTGAACTGAATTCAATTTATAATCCATTGAATCTTTATAAGGTTAATCCTATGAGTGATTCTCTCTATTACAAACTGATAAATCTATAGATTATTTGTAGATTGGTTGCTGATGAATTTCTTGAAAGCAGAGAAGATTTCCACAAGGTTTTGCTCTTAGGAAATTCAAGGTGATTCACCAAGTTTGAACGTCTGCTTGAGTCTTCTATTTATACTGTAAGTTTCTGAGAAGAAGCCATTGCAAACTTTGAGGATATCGTAAATCTTCAATTTCTCATTTCAATTAATCTTTCGAATCTTCCCGTTGGAGATAGATTTCAGGAATTGAACGTGCAATTTGTTTCCATTTCCAAATTCTCATTTTTCTTCAAGCAATCTGGATCTTTGAGAGATTTGCGATTTAGGAAATGTGGTGTCTTTCCGTTGGATGACTTTGATAACGTTACGAGATGTGCGTGGAGATCTCTGATACGAGACGCATTTCATGGGATTATTCCTTATACTCTGATTCTAATGAGGAATTTCTAACACTTTGTATAGCCACTTTTAATGTTGTGAGGACTACATGAATCTCTTTTAATTTTAGCATCTTTTTCTCCTGAAATATAACAAAGGAATATTCTATTCCTTCACAGACATGGTTAGTAGCATACGTGTCATGATAATTATTAGAGCCGCAAAAATAGTTACTTTTGGATAAGTAAAATTGTAACTCAGCATTCGTAGAGTGATGATAACTTAAACTATATAGTACACAGCACACACTTGGCTTTTCCTACACTAAGTAAAAGTATTCTTAGTGTTAAATTAACTTTTACTATCCCATATTAATTGCTATCACCAAAACTTTTGAGTACTGTGAGGTACTATTAAATTGGGTTCTACAATCTCCCCCATTTTGGACAGATAGCAAACTAAATGGTAGAAGAAGATAATTGATATAGTTTAGAGTTATCAGATTACCTGAAAGCAAAGTAAGAGCTCCCTTTTACTAAGTGACTTTCCTTGGTCAGCTTAATGTTCGCAAGGTTTTGACTCTGATAACTCCTAGGATTTTTTATTTAATAATGAAGCCAAAAACCTTATCTCCCACTTTCCTATCGATAAGATATAAGTTCAAAATACGAACAGGTGTTTTTAGTACTGCTTATCTAAATAGAAAAATGGTGACCACTGTAAGTATACAGTTACGATGTAGTTTTAAAAGATATCGATCGCACAGGGAAGGACTATCTCTAAAGATCAATAAGAAAAAAGGAATAAAGAAAATAAAATATTTTTGGATTATAGTTGGGAGGATTAGAATGAAGAATGGATAGATATATGTATAGAAGATTAGAGATTCTAAATACATAGAGTTTTCCTATGAAATAAATATAGCAAATAAAACATGCAAGTTCAACAAAGTTATTACGTTCACTAGACTAATTTAACGTAATCGGTTCTATACACTCAGATGTTCTATGATTCACCGCAGAGCAACACATGAAATGACTTTTCTAAATCTAGTGCAAATGAATTAAGATGATTATATAAACCTCGACAACAATATTACTATGGTTAGTACGGGTCGCTCTCACACAGCCACATTTAGCAAGTTACCATTCCAAAAATGTTGGCTCGCAAAACAGCTTTTAAATCACATATCTAGTGATTATACATAATCTTGTTAACCCCAAAACTACTTTTAAAGTTAACTCAAAGGCATATAACTTGATTAATATAAAAGACTCAACACAAAATATGCATTATGACATATAGACATATCATAAACTTTGAAATAGAAAGTATAAGTAGAAAGCAAAGCAAAGTTGTAAGGTATGCAAGTGAAAGCTAAAGTTGATCAAACCGTATCCACTCTTTAGTGGGAGTTGTCACTTCCCACCATTCATGCATCTGCTTTGAATTCTGTCTCGACCCCTACAAAACCTCCCCTAGGATGCTATTCTTTGTGAATATCGAAAAAATGAATGTTGAAGAATGAAAACTTTTAATGATAAGTGATTTGAAAGTAAACTTATACAACAATCACTCGAATATGTAGAGAAATCTAGTGATAGATACAAGGATTCGAATCAGTTAAATATTTTCTCGCTACACTTATGAATGTAGCGAAATCTAAATAATTTCACTCTTTATCTACACACACACACACACTATATCTCTCACTTTTCTAATTCCAATGCCAAACCATGCACGAAATTTGTAAGGTTTGGAGCCCTATTTATAGAGTTTGAAGGGTTGCATCTATCCAAATGAAGAGTTGTGTCCATTGGTGAAAGATTGCATCACTTCATCATGATTGGTTTAGAAGCTTTAATCTTATCCACAATGGATAGGCATCTATTCATAATTGGTTGACTTTTGATAAGTATCTTTTTGTTGGTTGTTGATGGTAGTTGATCATTCTTATCTGGTTGTTGGTAGTTAGAAGATTTGAGCAAAAAACCATCCTAGTCATGACCACGATATATAAGTCACGACCATGAATCTTTGTTTGACAATTTTCTATTTCTCAAATGTATCAAATCATGACCGCGAATTGTTATCACGACCATGAATTATGTTTTTCTTCATAATTCTTCTTGTAACTTCACTGATCCTCGATAGCTTCGATCCTAAGCCAAATCTTTAAGTTTCACGCATCTTTTCGCACCTTTTTCACTATTTTTACTTAGAATTCCACTTTAGATCATTTTACTCCCAAGATTTACCTAGTATCTGCATTTGCACCATAAACAACTACATACACATGAAATCTTTTATATGAAGTATAAAAATGACTTAAACTATAGTGTTTAGTGTGTAAAATTATATTGATAATAAGTGTAATTATACACTTATCATACCCCCACACTGAACTTTTACCTTGTCCTCAAGGTAAATTCAATAGAAGTGTATAAATTGGTAATCAAGTTCCTACCTCATTAGGTGAAAGACAATTGTAGTGAGTACCACATTCCCATGTTGCATAAGATTCAAGCAGAAGTCTGAAATTTCTGATAAATTAGTAATGTGCAATTTATATAGCTTAATTGCATACCTTTGTTCTTAATGGAGAGTCAACCGAATCGCATCTTCATATAAGTGTTATATGCATACTCGAATATTTCCTTCTCTTAAGCATAGTATAAAGTATAAAGAACATAGAAAGCACACTTTGATTAATTTTCTCTCAAGGCATTTTCAGGTAACCTAGGATGCTAAAACACTCTTAGTGGTTGCATTTTATGCTCCATACCACTCTCCCCTTTTTTCAGTGGTTATACCACTCTCTCATCTTTTTCTTTTAAGTATATGTTTTTGAAGTACTTTGTACTTTGCACCCATTTTTCGTGCTATGCTTTGTTTTCTTTTTTTCACTCAATGAATGGTTGTAGTTTCTGCTCCTTACCATTCCTCACCTTTTGCATAACTCATTGGTTATGCTCTCTTTCTTTTGATTTTTCACTCTTAATACCCTCATCATTTATTGATCAATTTCAAAGTATTATGGCTATAGTTTTAAAACACTTTAAACACACTCAATACTTATAAGACTTATTCGAGATTTTCATATAAAACTCATAGTAAGAATACTATTAGATATTACTCCACTTAAACATTTTGGAAGCATTAAACTAAAACTATATAACTTATACTACTTCATGTTGCATTGAAATATATATCGAAACTTACTTGGAATGTTGCTCTCGAATGTTACTCACCACTCATCTTTGCCAAATGCTAATTGTTGTGCTAATAACGCTCAATTTCAAAGTGCGCTCAAAACTTGCACTAACATCAAACTTGTAATACCTAACACTCACAATAACCTTGGACAGAGGTTAGTAAAGTATAAGAATAGATAGTGGATAAATAACATGAAAATCAATAAAAATTTTCAAATTCTTCGATTTTTATTTTATTTAATTTTTTTGGATTTGATGGGATTTTTACAAATGCCCCCCCACACTTAAAGAACACAATGTCCTCATTGTGAGACATTTAATAAAAATGAAAAACTAAAGCTAAAGCTAGTCTAAAAATAGAATTGAAAAAGAGAAAGTAAAGTAAATAATAAACCCGTTCTATTGAGAAGGAGAATCCGGGGGACTAGGAGTGAATTGACAATTTTATTTTCCAAAGAATGAAAGTAATTTTTGAAGCATTTATTTATTACTTGTCTTTAGAATCTTCATGTCTTTCTTAATAACTCCACGTTCCGCTTGGCAATTGTCCAATTTAGGTTGCATGTTCACCTTCCAATCTTCCGGAGCTTCTTCATCTTCTTCTACTTTTTCTTCTACGTTCATTGGAGCTTTTCCTTTGCGAT
>CATIWQ010035790.1:0-19197 GCA_949673415.1 Euphorbia schlechtendalii
GATCTATAGTGTCAACTGTGCCTAAGTGTATGTGATATTGGTTTGGTATAGTGATATGTACATTTAATATCATGAGTGTGTGCGTTCAAGTGTCTGCACAAAAATTTGTGGTTAGTATGACATTTGTACAATGACAAATTGCAAAGTAGCATACACATAGCACATAGCATGTAACGTCCAAACTTCCAACCATACAACTCCCGCGTGTAGGGTTTTTGGCTAGACTCTATCCTAAGTTTGGTTCATCTTAGTACCATGAAGATACTAAGGAGCGCACCTGTAAGAAAATATAATGCACGATCGCGTGTTTGGGTAACACCCTAGGGAAAATGCCTACGGTTTATTTACATGAGGTTTATAAATGGGTTGCTGATGTAGAAGGTTCTTGTTGCGCTAAAATACACTCCAAGCCTCTAACGAAAGAGGAACATGAGATATGGCAACAAGTGCTCCACTCGCTCAAGTACTATCTTTTCTCTGGGAGGCAGATTAATACAAGAGAAAGCTTCGCGATAATAAGGGTACCTTAGACTTATGGGCTAATCCCTTCTACTGCAATGCGTTATTATGAATATGTCAAAATTAAGAGAAAACGAAATAATGTGATCAATAATTTTCAGCACTTATCCAAAATCTAAAACCTTTGAAAAATAATTTTTTAGAAAAAAATCCCCAGCAGAGTTGCCACTGTGAGCGGGCGACACTGAGCGCTGGGCCGAGAGCGCGAGGAAATGAGAGGCGTGGTCCATTGGGGTGTTTGAAAAGAGAAGCACCGGATCATGGGACCAGGAGAAAAAGATTGAAAGAGAGGGCGAAAAGTGTTTTAGACTGGTTCGAACCTGAATCCGTCGTCTCTTAGTGTGGAGTCGCCACCTGGATTAGCTCTTTCCAGGAATTAGAGTCCTGTGAGGCTTAACGTCCGGGGGATGGCCCACCAAGACACAGAGATTCGGGTTCGGGATAAGTTACTTATTTCTTATGTGGTCACATATATTACATCTACAGAAAACCGTATTCTCTTAATTATGCATATTTGCACTTGGGTTATTTTTCGAGTTTACATGCATGATTCACGTATAGAAAAAGCAGTAAATCCATACACAAAACAATAAGTAAATGCGGAAAAGAAGAAGGTCAACTGGGCAGTGATCATTATGCAGCATATGTTACATCACAAGTTCACACTTGGTGGCTTAATTAGCAGGATTGTAGCATCCTCTAAGATAAATTGCTCAGAAGAAGACAGATATCTAGGTAGTGAGATTGTGAGGGAGACCTTTGATAAGAAGGTAGATTATGGGATGAAGTGGAATAGGGAAGAAGCTCTGAAGAAGGATTTGATGAAGAAGAGAAGGGAGAAGGAATTAAGAGCCACCAAGAAGGGAGAAAATGCAAAAGGGGTTGAGGAAGTCTTCCCTAAGAGGTAGAGGGAGCCTGTGCTGAAACAAGAGGAGATCCCTAAGGTGAAGAGGAGCAAAATTAGCAAAAGTAAGTCACTTACTGCTGAGGGAGTGGTAATTTCCACTGAAGTGACTGAGGGAAAAGCTCAGGGAATTACCTATTCGATAAACAAGTTCCAGTATGTGCTTAGGCCTATGGAGAAGAATAGCTCAGATGATGAAGAAGATAGTCAACATATCAACATCCTGATAAAGAGGAAGAGGGGAGAATTTGATCCTAATATGGCTATTCCCAGTGAAGATGAGGCTGAGGAGGTAGAGGAGAAGAAAGAAGAGATGGAGAAGGAGAAGAAGAAAGCCAAAACCTATGGCGAGACTGTAATCTCGAAAGATGATCCTAAGAAGGATGATATGATTAGGGCAGTGAACCAGAGCATAATAGAAGTCTTTACTCATGTGCGTCGGAAGGGAACAGTGGGAGATATAAGGATAATGGTTGAGGAAGCAGAAAAAAGGGCTCTATCAAAAGGAATGAAGACACCAGCTCCAGAGGAGTTTACAGCCAAAATGAAGGAGAAGAGTACCTCTGAGAAAGAGGAGGATAACTCTGAGGAGGTGGATGGAGGAGTATTGGAGGGGACTTCAGTAGATTTTGATTTACCCATAGGGGCTCTCCTAGTAGCTCCAAGCCTAGCACCTCCAAAGGTGGCAAATCCTACCAACTTTCTAGTGGAGAAGAAGCTACAGTCTCCCCCTCTGGATCAACAAAAGGCTATTTTTTATCTCTCTCATCTTTTCTCTGCCACTCTTAAGACCCCACAATAATTCTCATCTACACCAGGAGGATATCTAGCTTCAAATGATAAAGATTCTCTTGTGGTAGCAGCATCAATTGCTCAAGAGATAACAAAAGAGATTGAGGCTATAATGTTGAAGAAAAGGAAGATACGGCTGAGGGAAAGAAGGAAGAGAAAAAGGAAGAAGAAAAGAAAGAGGCTGATAAGCAATCACTGCTGAAAGAGAATTTGCTAGAGGAAGATCCGTTCCTATCAGCTCTTCAGAAGGAGGAAGCTCAGAGACTGAAGTGGCTGAATGGGGTGTTCAGTCATTAGCATCAGATCTTGCTAATGAATTCAAAGCCATGGCCCACTCTGTATTTGCCAAACACAACATAAGGGCAGAGGAAATAAGGGAGGAGGATGACAAGAATGATAAGGATGAGGAAGAGCAAGTTCTGCTAGAGGATGCGAGTGAGGACGAAGATGTTCAGATTATGACTGAGTCCAAGACTCAGTAGCAACAGCAGCAACACTAGTAATAACAATAGCAGCAGCAGTAGCGTCCCTCGGGTCCAAGGGTTATGGTGGATCCAAATAGCTCCTTGACTCTAATCCCCAGACCTGCGGATCAAAGGATTTTTGAAGATGAGTCCCTTGGAAATAGAGGATGGATAGTGGGTGATCTTGTTGAGGGAGAACACTCTAATGCTCCTGTGTCTGTCAATTCCATCCATCACATAGGGAAAACACTTGATGATCTCCTTACAATGGCTCTTTGCCTCAATGACTCAATTGTGGATATCAAGATTATTCTTTTCAACCGCCAACTTGCCCAGAGCATAGCTCTCGTCTCTGAGCAGGCTCAGATAATCATGGAAAGAGCAGACAAGATTCCTCTTTCAAGCCAAATGCACTCTGAACTTATTCAACATCTGCAGCCACTTATGGAGACTAGGCTCAACAAATACATGGACATCTCAGATTCTTTGGAAAAGTTGAACGGATTGATGGCCATTGGTGAAAAGGGTCTGGAGATAATCCATGATGAAGTCAGCGTGTGAAAGAAGCTCTCCAAAGGCAGATAGCTGATATCATATCTACTCTGGGGACTGCCATTGAGCACACTTTAACAGAATTCTCCATAGAGCTGAAGAATGAGGTCCAGGCGCTTAGGACTCAGAATGCCTTCTATCTGTGGCAGCAGGAGAAAATCCAATCAAGTCTTGATGAGATGTTGAAGAAAATGACTACTTCTAAGGCTGAAACTCTCAAGGTTAGTACGGATTCCAAGATAGAGCTTAAGTCTGATATCTTCAAGCTGTTGAAGATGCTCACAAGCAGATAACTGAAACTACTTTTGCTCAGAAGAATGAGGCTGTTGATGATATCGATGATAAGCTGAAGGAGTATGTTGCTGCCCTTACCAAGACCACTATTGAAGCAAGAGACATCATGGTGGCAAGGAATGCAAGCACTTCAAAGGCTTTTCAGAAGAGCATTGACGGTTTAAGTAATAAGCTTGGTGGCCTATCTCTCCACTCCTTCTGCTCACATGATAGTGAGATTGTTCCATTCCTGCAGCATCTGGCTAATGGGCTAAACACTCAGTGGATATAGAATCAGAAGGCTCTCCAAGTGACCCTTGAAAGCATCTTTCCCTATGTCCCCAGCAAAGCTTCAAGGCTGATTCAACATATTATCCCTCCTCTTCAAGCAAATGCAAAGGCTGTTCATAATGTCATCCAGATGTTTATGCTTGATGAGCAGAAGATAGTCGCTCAGCTTGTTGGTGCTGAGTGGAGGGAGAAAGACAAGCACAGCTTCAAGGAGATCTGGGAAAGTCGGATAACTTCCAATCAATCTTCAAGCAGCGCCATGGAGATAGATCAACGGGAGGAGACTTAAGATGATGGATTAGGCAGAGGCTGAATCAGAATAAAGTCGTTGTTTGCATATTTCCTTACTTTGCTCTATTTTTGTGTTTATTTAATTCCGCAACTAAAACATTTAAATATAAAAAAGGGGATTTTGAGTAAAGAATAACTACTCAGAAGCAACCTTCTGAAGAATATAGTGAACTCTCAAAAAGAGTCATTCACCCCCCTCTGACTTATTTTATCACCCTACTGGGTCCTACAAATACTATTTATTGATTTGAAAATTTTTGTAAGAAATTAGGATTTCAAACTTACTGCAAATTAGTTATTCTTCATCAACTAATTAATTTGTGTCACTTAAGATACAACCTCATTCGAAGTCTACTCAACAATGTGAAAAGCAATCCATGCTGAACCTAGAGCTGACAAGATTGAATGAAAAATGAAATACAATTAAGTGTTGGAAAATGCAATGGCAAAATATAAAATAGATAATGATATCTTCGATCCTGGTTTTTGTCTCTCGTATGTGGATGTGCTAACCAAATTCAGAAGTTCGTCTTATGGAATTTTCCGATCCAACCTTCAACTTAAACACCGATAAGCTGAGTCATGTCGATTGACACTGTCCTTAAAGGATACTTGTAGTTCCTTTCAGGATTAAACAGCTCCTTCACTCTCGATTTGAAAGTGAAAACAGGAACAAAGATGCAATATCATATCCAGAAAATAAACAATATAAGTGGGGACAAAAACATTTTTCACTTGATTCTCAACCAACTCAAAATCATGGAGAAAAACACCACTTGGTTGAATTTATAAAACTCAAATTAAGAGCTACACATATACGTCTATTAGAATGAAATTAATCACGAAATAAGCTTGTCAGCTATATATTTTATTCACTTATAATAATCTCTTTTATACAAAAAAGTTGCCAACAGAAAACTTTTGACTCAATAAACTCACATTAATAACATTCAATTAAACAAAATAAATTTGATTAAATGACAAAATCATAAGCCGTTATATTATATAATTGGACCAGATCAATTTGATCAAAGAAGAATGTTGACAACGCATCAAAAAATAAAGGTAATAATAATAAAAATAATATTACATAACCGTTAAGATATATAACATGCTTTTAGACAAAAATATTGAAGTATATTCTTTTGAAATAACTAATTAAATTTTTCCAACAATCCTCCACTTATTTCAAAAAAAATTTTGATAAAACAATTTTTCTAGATATCTCATATTTGATATATAATACATGGTATTGGTGTCTTTTGGACTATGAACCAATACTTGATAGATAAAATTTAATCCACGGAATATTTAGTGAAACATAAAGTTTTTATGAACCAAATAAGCGTTACCATATCGCACTATACTAAGGTACTCTCTCTGACAACGTGGTTTTGCACAAATAAGTCGTGCGCTTGCCTAGTCTTTCATAAGTGATCTAGTAGATATAACCAATATCTCATAGAAGCGGCCTCACTTCACACTCATATAGGTGATTTCATCAAGTGTATATTGCACTTTATACACCACTCATAAGAGATATGAAATTCATTAAGAATCTTTATAACTCAACCTCTTAAAATATGCAACATAACACTTTCACACATCTAGGATTGAGACAATTTTAATTGTGCTAGCAGAAGTAGGGATGGTAACGGATCCTGGACCCGGCCCGGATCCGTGGATTTGGATCCATTTTTTAGGATCTGGATCTTAATTTTATAGATCCGGGTCGGATCCGGATCCAAGAAAACAGATACGGATCCGGGTCTGGATTTTACAATGAAACCCGGATCCGGACTGGGATCCGTAATTAAAGATTAATTTTACTTTTTTATTTATTATTTATCTCAAAAATATTGGATAGTTAAGATTTATTTATCATTTATCTCGAAAATATTGGATAGTTAAGATTATTTGAGATCCACGTAAGTCCAATTGCATGAACATAATTAAATGAGCATGTAAACTATATAAAATAAGGTGAAATGTACAAGTATAGAAGAAAAAACTAAGAATTTGATGTTAATTACATGGACCCGTTTTGGATCCGTTTATGGATCTGGATCTGGATCTGGATCCTAAAATTATGGATACAACGGATCCGGGTCTAATACATTTAAACAGATCCGGGCCGGGTCCAAGCTGGACCTGGTTTGGATCCGGCCAGTTGCCATCCCTAAGTAGAACTAACAAAGACTTTTATTATTACCCATATGAACTTACTTCATGGGATCTCCAATCACATAAGTTGGGTTCCCATCTTTGCTAATTTCAAGTTAGCTTAAGTCTCATCCTCTCTGATGTTTCTGAAATAAATACATTCTTTTTCAAAATTTATTTCTTAAACTCAGTCAGATGATTTGATCAGAATCATCATTGACTCACATAGTTGATGGACATAATTTCATGTTTATGTTGTTATTCACAACAATATGTCTCAAACGTATACGTATACTTTTACCATTAAAGATCTTATTTCTTGAAATAAATATTTCCGTTTGGAATTCACAATGTATATATATATACACATTGAATGTGTTGATTTTATTTCTTAAAATAACACATACTAAGGTTATTATGTTAACCATTTAGTCTCATTATATTCCAAATCTCAAGCAAATAACTATGATTGATAGTTTGCTTAGTTGGTTTCAATATTATTGAGTCATCACCAAAAGTGAAAACATAATCACTAGTGAATTTCTTCACATATGAATCAAAGATTTAATCAACATCACTGTACCATTCTAAAATAGTGGAAAGTTCATTACTTAAACTATCATGATTCATGATATCTCTCAAAATATTTCTTAAGCCTCAAAATGACTTAAAAACAACAAACTCTATTATAGTTTGTATAGTTGACATTCATATTATTCCATCATCAAAAGTGAAATAATCATTAATAAAATTTGTCTAATCTTAATAAAAAATTATTATCATCATACCCTTTTGGCACAACAGATATCCACAATATAACTGTCATTAGCTCATGATATCTCTCGAATTTTACAAGCCTTGTTATGGCTTCTCATTTACCATTATTTCTCTTTAATGGAATTTTGTAATCATAAAAGATACACAAACTTTTAAAAGAAATATCTCAACATAGTGTTCTTGTGTTACCAAGAAGCGCTCATTTCATCCTCGTGATTTTCTCACCCAATGTCACATATGTCACTTCCATGTCTTCCATTACAAACTTTAATGAGAAAAGTATCTTTATTCTATTGATAATTTCAATACTTGGAATAAAGATAATCACATGAACTATTCAAAATTATGAACATAAAATTGAGAAATATTCTATTCCTCTAAAAAATATATATTTTTAAATACCTCCACACTTTTCATAATTTCAAACAAACCCATATATTCAAAAATTTTGTATTAGAAGGAAAAAATCTCTTCTAACTCATGTGGTGGTTCCACAAAAACTAGA
Source organism: Euphorbia schlechtendalii (assembly GCA_949673415.1). Taxonomy (NCBI): domain Eukaryota; kingdom Viridiplantae; phylum Streptophyta; class Magnoliopsida; order Malpighiales; family Euphorbiaceae; genus Euphorbia; species Euphorbia schlechtendalii. The sequence continues at coordinate 7,532 of CATIWQ010035790.1, forward strand.
AAATTTCCTTTCTCTCAAAAACAAAAAAAAAATTTCTCACAAAATACTCACAAGAGATTTTATCTCATTTGAATGAAATATTCAATTAACATCATTGTATCATTTTAATATAATGAATTTTCACAAAGTAATACCATAACACATGGTAACTCTCAAGAATTTCACAATACTTAATATGGTTTCCCAATAACCATTTTTCCTCTTTAAAATAATCATAAAGGATACACATAAACTTCTTAAGAAATTTCTCAATAAAGTGTTCTAAGACACCATCACTCATTTTTATGTTTCTCTTTCTCAAAATCACATTAAGTACATGACATATATACAACATTATATATGTTCAACAAAAATTACCAACACATAAATTAAGGTTTTTGAACCTTATTACAATATCCCCACATTTTTAAATATATCGTTTATGAAGATAACTTCTTCTGTGTATAGTAGAATTTGTTTTACTCTCACTTTAGAGCCAGGATCACCGTTTATCAATCTTAGAACAAAGTCATTGTTCCTACTGCCATTGTCCTCATAAAATCTGTCATAAAAAATATTAATTTTATTATGACATGAACTGTAAAATACCCTTTAAGATTGTCGGAAAATACAATGGTAAAATATAAAATAAATAATGATATCTTCGATCCTGGTTTTTGTCTCTCGCATGTGGATGTGCCAACCAAATTGAGAAGTTCGCCTTATGGAATTTTCCGATCCAACCTTCAACCAAAACATAAATATATATCAATAGAATATATGTAACAATACAAAATAATATGAATAGTAAAACAAGATAAAGAAACTTGAACACCGATAAGCTGAGTCATGTCGAACTACACTGTCCTTAAAGGATACTTGTAGTTCCTTCCAAGATTAAACAGCTCCTTCACTCTCGATTTGAAAGTGGAAACAGGAACAGAGATGCAATATCATATCCAAAAAATAAGACAAGATAAGTAGGGACAAAAAGATTTTTCACTTGATTCTCAACCAACTCAAAATCATGTAGAAAAACACCACTTGGTTGAATTTATAAAACTCAAATTAAGAGCTACATATATACATCTATTAGAATGAAATTAATCACGAAATAAGCTTATCAGCTGTATATTTTATTTCACTTACAATAATCTCTTTTATACAAAAAAGTTGCCAATAGAAAACTTTTCACTCAATAAACTCACATTAATAACATTCAATTAAACAAAATAAATTTGATTAAATGACAAAATCATATATTACATCTAAAATACTGTATACTTCATTTGGAAATTGGAAAATGGTATATTTTCTGGAAAATGGTATATTTTTTATGTATATTATTTTGGAAATGGTATATTTCTTTGGGAAAATTGTATATTTCTAATGTCTTCAAAGACAAAGGATGGCACGACAAGCTTAAAAGTAAATTTTTCTTGAAAAATGGTATATTTTTTTGGAAAATCATATATTCCTTTTGAAAGATCGTATATTTCTATTGGAAAATGTTATATTTCTTTTGAAAAATTATGTACTTTCTTTGGAAAATGGTATATTTTCTGGAAAACAAAAATGAATGCGAGCGAAGCAGTGCTGCTGACATATGAAATCGAACTGGAGGTTGTGTTGGAAATTGTAATTTTAACTTGATATTGTGAATTCTTGAATTCCTTGAATCCCAAAACTAAAAATAAATTGATGTTGATAAGATAATAAACTAGAGATTTCGTAATCAATTGATGAGTAAGAAAATCAAATTTATAAAAGAATTCGAATTATATAAAAACACCACAAATGAATTTGGAAAGAAAATGAAAAAATTGAATCATAGAAGAACACCACAAATGAATTTTGGAAAGAAATTGAACGTGAGAAGAAGATCACAAAATAACCGTTATAGTTATTGAAAATTGAATTTGAAAACTAAATCTCACAATCCCTAAAAAGTAGTTAATGTTGAATAAGGGGTATTTAATGAATTCAAATAGTAGAAAGTGGTAAGGAATAAATAAGTTTAGTAATAGGGTATTTACTAAATATGAAATCTTAAAATGGATATTTCTTACAATTTCTCTTGTAAAAAATGTAGGTGTCTAAATTCAGCCCATTAAAATGTGCTCGTGCCTAGACTCATGGATACCTTGACATAGGTCTTGTTTCAACAATTACAAAAATTTTTCTTCCAAAATTTAGATACTTTGCAGTTTAAACAGATAGCAAATGAAAAGTTTTGACTAACACCATAAACTAAAAATATAAATCATTAAACTTTGATCTAGTGACTATCACCTTGGAGAATCTAAGAAGTGTGAGGTTGTGGGATAGAGTTAGAACTTAAAATTCATCTTGTTTACAGGAATCAAAGCTTTCAAGGAACTATGTGTCCTTTCGGTACACTGTTACACTCAACTGTAATAATAATATAGCAATTGTGGATGGATATAAATTGCTACTAATCATTTTTAATATCTAAATAATAAAAAGCAGTTCTAGAGCAATTCCAACCATTTTTTCAATTTTTCATTCCTCAAATTCTATTTTGTAGGATCTATGATAATTTTTCTCCAACTATATTTCTCATTTTGCATTTCCCAAATCAAACTTAATTTAAAATAATAATATTTTATTATTAAACTAACAAAAATTAAAAATAATAAAAAAATAATATTATTTTAATTCAATCCTCAAAACAGGGGATATATCATTTTCATATTTGGAAACCCCATTTTACGAATAAACCATATATAGAATGGTTGGATTTGACCATTCTTCACATTCATTCCTTATTTTAGAAATGAAAAACCATTGAATTTGCCCTTTGAACGAAAAAGCAAAAACTAGAGATACTATGCCAAACATCAACGTTTCCACGTAACCTCTATCATAATTTTATCTATATTTTAAATATCATTATTTTCCGGAAATGGTTAGGAGATTTTAAAAAATCTAAGATTTCTCCCAATAGTGGTACTTAAACATGTAAGTGTGAAATATCATTAGATATATAAAGAGATTTATTTTTCAAGCTCATTATTACTAATAACTCCCAGAAAATATCATACTAATGTTCAACATGCATCTACTTTCTGAGCTATTAAAAATTATGGTTTTCATAAGTTTATTTAATTTTAAGTCCAGAAATTTGATTTCGTTTACTTTGGACTTTTCTACACAGGTAAAAATGAGAGATTTTAATTCTTTTAACTTTCATATATTTATAACTATTCCCATTTTTTGTTATTATGGTAGAGTATTTCTAACTCAACGAGCCACAACTCTTCCTACCCCCTTGCTTACACCATCACTCCATGGAAAACATGTATAGGTGAAGTTTCACCTCATATTTCACTTCAAAATAATATATTATTATTTAATTCATTCCTACTTAATTTCAAATAATAAACAACCAATCAAATTAAAAGAAAAGAAAATACTATTAACAAAATTTTGAAGTTACTACAATATTACTTCAAATATGAAGTGATCGCAACTTCAAAATTTGCAGTGAGATTTGAAACATGGTTGGAGCTATAAATCCCACTCCAATTTCAATTTTGAAGTGGGGTTGAAGATGACATAAAGAAGCATACTTCATTTCAAAAGAATCATGAAAGTAAAAAATTAACAAATTTGTGTTGCATATCCTTTTCAATAACAAGAATGATAAACGTTGATATATCAAATTGTGAAAGTGCATGGAGATTAGAAATGAGTTTTGAAACATAAAAAAGAATCAAGCAGTCTAGACATTAGCAATATAACTGAAGAAATTCAACATCAAATTTAAAGTTATAACATCCTAATGTTTGACTAAAAATTAAAATCATCTTATAAACTAAAGTATGGGCAAAAATGCCTTTTGTGCCTTAACTGAATGGCTAATTCGTAATTTAGAAACATGTACCATATACATCAGACACCAGCAAGTAGTTGCTATTTTAATATGGCGTGCGCTTGAAATTAAATTAGAGCAGCAAATTATCCAAATGACAACTTTCTCAAAAGCACAAACCACATTATCCACAGCCCCAAGCCCCACATATTCGTGCTCGAAGGTTTCAATTAACTATAAAATCCTCGCAACAGTTGCAAATATCTTTCTCACGCGCAACCAATCAATTCTCCAAAGAAGCTAAACAATAAAGTACAGGCTTTATCTTCTACTACATAATTAAAAAACAACCCATATTTCGTAAAATGATAAAACAATCAACAAGTGTAGATATCCCATTTCATCCCATGCTTGTGATTTACCCACTCAATCAAATCAAAACAAATCATAACTAAATCTCAGATTTTTGTTGCCCAAGATAAGCGTTCTTTCATTGACAGACAACTCAGCATTCGAACTAATATAATATTGAATATAATCACGGACGCCAAATGAAATTCATCCACACGAATTCAAAATAAGATGAACTAGTATTAAGTGGATAACCGCCAGCTGTCAGTTCGAATTAAAAAAAACATAATATCCATAGTTTGCTTTAGAAAATACCAATCCCTCTCTGTTTCCTAAATCCTACCACCCCTAAACAATTTTTTCCTGCTACCTGGTCCCACCTCGGTACCTAAAAGCAAAATCAAAATATAAACTGGCTACGACAAGACTACTCAGAGAAATTAGGACTGGGACATATCGGACGGCATTTACGCTTCCACGTCAGCACTAGACTGCTGAGGTGCTGCCTGCTGAGTGGCAGATAAAAAAGTCCAAACATAACCGAAGGGGTCCTTCACCTTGCCCACGCGCACTGCACGATCGTAAATGCTACCATCGTCAACAATCTCACCCTCAGCCACAGCTCCTGCTTCCACCGCCTTGGCTATGGCAGCTTCAAGGTCCTTCGTCTCCAACAGAACCGGGGAACGCTCTCCTTTCGGCTTCCCCCTGCTCACGCAAAAGCTAACAATTATCAGCACTTTCTTTACTAAAATTTGGTCAACAATTAGATACTAATGAATATACGTGTACCGCCAACGACGAAATTAACGGTGCTTCTTGAGTCTCTTCACTGAGATCTAGTGTGATCCAGGTAAGACGGTGAAAGGAGAAAACGATTAAGCGTATGAAGTGACAACATTCAAGAATACAAAGCAAAAACATAAATCAGCTCATGGACTTGAAGAAGTATATTACTATTAAAAAGGCGATCGGGCTGAAAAATTAAAGCCAAAAAACAAATGCATTAGCCTCTCAACAAACAACAAAAGTTGGCCATTATTTTACAAGCTACAAGGCAACATAAAAACAGAGTGCCGAAACAAACAAAGAAAACAGAGCAAAAATAATCGCTAGGAAATGCAGAAGCAATAGAAAAATACACATACTAGAAGATCTCGAGCTTTAACGTCATTTTCAAAATGATCAATGAAGCCAAAAAAAATCTCCACATAAAAAATACATGAACCATTTACATACAAAAGCTGTGAAAAAATGACAAATGAACACATTCAACCAGATCATTGTAGCTACAAACAAATGTCAGGCACCGCAAGATCCGTGTGAAATAAAAGCCATATACATGCAAACAAAATATATAAACGGAAGCATATACGCTTATTTCATAGAGAGATAGTAAGAGAGTCCGTACACTGGAGGCTCATCGGCGTAGTCAGAAACAATAATGGTGGTGCCGGCGAGACTAAGCTCAGCAAAGAAACGAGGGAGCTCCTGGTCAGCCTTGCGCTTGGACTCAGTAGTACGGCCAGTTTCCACAGCACCGAAGGCGTCCTTGTAGAACTGAACCGCCTCAGTTGCCTTAGGTGCTTCAACGAAGAACTGCACCTTCATGGAGAAAACAATTCCGTTAGCTGCCGCCGGTTTCTCAGAGCCTCCGTTCTTAACGTCCTCTTGAGCCACCGGTGCCTTCTGAACATCCTCCTGAGCCATCGCTGCCTTCCGGTGAGATTTAGAAGAAAATGCAAGAGAAAAATGCCAAACCCTAGGTGCAAGAAAAATATCAAGGAAAGGAAATGAATTAATGCGGTTGGTGTGAGGTGCCGGTGTGCCGTTTTTATAGAAGCGAGGAAGCGGGACCGTTGCTGCAATCCGTGAGAAAGATACACGTGTAATGAATTGCCATTGATTTTGCATTTATTTACAAGTGTGTCCAAAAAAGAAATTTTGTTTCTGTTAACACTGTGGTGGCGAAAATGCCCTTCCATAATTCCTTGTCATTGTAGTAATTGATACTTTATTTTCAAATTTGACTGATTCAGCAATTTTACATTCTGACATTATATATTCCAAAAATTAATAAAATATAGGTTAAATCAATGTTATCAATATCATACCGAACACGATATTGGTAAAGTTAATGGTACGTGGTATTATCGATATTATCGATATTACCGGTGGTAATAATTAATGAATTTTTTTAAAATAATGTAGTATTTAAATAATAAATATCCTTAACAAATTTTCAAATTTTTATCAATTCTAGAATTTTACTTTTTTTTATTTTGATTTTGAAAGGAAACGTAGCGATAAAAGCAAAGAATTTGAACGGGAAGCTTTTAAATTAATGTTTGAAATTTTTTTTAAATACCGGTTTAACCGGTTTAATGGTTTAACCGGTATTTTACCGGTAGGATGCGATTTTCTTCAAAATCGGTAAAGTACTTCAAACCGACCGTATACCCGACCTGTACCCGGTTTTACCGGTTGAACCGGTTGGTACGGTACGGTTTCAATAACACTGGTTCAAACTAAAAACCTTTTTATCATTATATTGCTTTTTATCGAATGAATATTATATTTTTCAACGAGTTTTAAGAAGGTTTTCGATTGTTTGATTTTCTATATTGACATTTTACAAACAAATGCTTTAATGTGTTAAATATTCTTTTAATATTAGTTTTATGTTTTAGGTTCAGTTGGTTAAAGTTTTGAACAGTTGTATTAAATGGTTCAAAATCGTTTTTAATATTATAACAAACCAACTAAATCTTCTGTATATTTTAATGTTCCGTATAGTTATTTGATATTTGGATATGATTTTGTTATTAAAAGATAAACATTTATAAATGCAACAAATTAGCATAATATACTTATTATTATACAAAATAAATGCAAATTAACTGATTATTTATCAGATGAAAAATATTAAAGTTATTAGTGGCGTGGACCAATGAATTATGAAATAACGGTGACATATTTTGGAGTTGTGCTTTTATTGTGACTGACAAGCAAGGTTCTTTCTTTATTTATTACTGGTAGTAAAATTCTTGTAATATTAGCCTGTTCTTTTTATGAATGTTAATTAGCCAAGTGAAACAAAAAAAAAAGTTTATTTTCAATTACAAAAAAGTTAATTTTCGAATTTGTTATATACTCTATAGTAATAATTTTGACACTATAACAGATTTGGAATGTGATGGAATCTTACAATTTTGGTATTCGGATATGTCATCAACATTTATTATCAGTTTTTTCGAAAGTGTAAATTTAAAAAAAAGTATCTTGTGGTATTAATTATGGTTTTGAAAACCGGATCGAACTGGCCGGTCTGATCGGAATCGGTCACTGGTCTGGTCGATTTTCACCAGGTTGAACTTCTGGTCAAAGACCAGACGTTGATCGGTTAAACCGGCTTGTCAGACCCGGTTGAACCGGAAACCGGTTGCTTCAACTGACCGGTTCATTTATACTTGTTAAAAATGATTTTTTTAAATTTTTTGCAATAGGCAAGAATCGAACTCAGGACCTTCAGTTTGTTATCTATTATGTCTACCACTCAACTACAACACTTATTTGATACATATTTGTATTATATTTCTTTTATAATATCTATATAAAACTTTTACTTAGTTTTAAATTAAGTATTTACTTTATTTATTTAATGTATTGCGTAAATAAATTCACCATATATTATTTAAATAATATTTTTTCAATTTTTAAAAAATCCGGTTCGACCATCGATTTAATCCGGTTGAACCTTAAATTCATAAACCACTCTCTTCATCGGTTCGATGACCGATCTGGTTCTGAAAACCATGATGAAGATAGTGGTAATTGCGACCATATAATATGGTGATAGACTCATAGTGAATATAATGGTAGAGATGAAGAAAGAGGTAATGGCGGTGATAAAGTTGGAAATAGAATTAGAAGATGGAAAAATGTTACCTATATTTTTAACGAGAGAACAATTTATTTGTTACTACAAATTGCGGTCCAACAACAGGGCATTTTCTTTTAGTTTATTTTTTTAGTGAAAAAAATTTTGGAAAATTTGAAAAATATTGTTCTTCGCAGGACTTTTAACGGAAACAATATTTCTTAGTATGTCATTATTATCTGTTGGAAATTTGGAACCTCGAATTAATAATTGATTAATAAATTTTCTTGCTAAATGAAATATCTAACTACCTAATAACCATATTTGCTCATAACCATATTTTGTCTGCTCAAATTTTAAAATTTTACAAGAGATATGCGTAACATGTGTTTGTGTAAGCAATTGGTTTATGAATGATATGAAAGTGCTCAATTTTTATACTGCTTCTGATTCCTAATATATGTCGTTTTAGATTTTTCATCAAAATTAATAAGATATTTAATAAACTATAAAATGATTTTTTTATCCCTTTTACTTTATAACAAAATTGTCTCTCTTCTTAATTATTAAATTATAAATTAATTTAAGTTTAATCTCTTTCCTAATTAATGCAAGGGTATATTAGGAAAATCTTGTTAAAAAATGCATTGATATATTAAAATGACAAGTATTAGGAACCAAAGTAAAAAGTTTAAAACAACAAATATTAGGAACCGGAGGGATTAATAATGATGTTATTATTTTTACACAATAACCATTGCTTTGCCTACTACCATTGAATTAGAGTTAATTTTAGATTATAATCTAAGGATGATTAAGGGTCTTGTTAAATACAACCACGTTTTACTAAAAACGCCCGCATTATTGTCATTTTAGAAGGATTTTTTTATCTTTTTTTTTATTGTCATTTTGTATTTTCAAGATGTTTTTTTCCAAGTTTCCATTCCTACCCCTATTAATTTGTTCAACTTTCAAGATAATTATATTCTAATCTCTAATAGCAAGAGAAGACTATAGGTCAAGTTGTTTTTATTGAACAAATTAATAGTCTTGAAAATTGAATAGGATATTTATGAAAGGGTAAACTAATAAATCACCTCATTCGTTTAATTATTATATTAAAAACCGTGAAAAATTAAAATGATAATATTACCTATTTGTAATGAAAATCATGTCATTTACTTTATCAACTCACCGTTTACTCCCCTCCACTAAAGTAAATAATAAAAAGATCTGAAATAAAAAAATGAAATTAACCAAAAGCTCCCAAACCTCTAATAACACACCTATGACCAACTTTGCCTTCATCTCTTCCATCACTGTTACATTATATTCTAACACCAAACTCAAACCTCACCTATTCAACACCAAAAATCAAAATCAAAATCCAGAGAACTCGGTTTAATTTGCATGATATTGGATCTGGCCGGAAAAAATGGAAGTTAGGCGGAAAGGAAAAACCGGCAGAGCACGTCAATGCTCAACGCTCTTCATATGATCTTAATAGAAATATTATAAAAAAAATCCAGTAAAGCTCCTAGCTAGGCCACAATTAGAAGTAGCAGTGTGAGGTCAGAGCCTTTTGGTGGAGAAAGGGTAACTAAAAGTAAGGCTCGAGTAGGGCTGTGCATAATTCGGTAAAAACCGAATTACCGAACCGAACTGAATCGAAATACACAATACGGTTTGGTGTTTCGGTTATCGGTTTGGATTCGGATTTTACCGAATTATGTAATTTGGTATTCGGTTCGGTATTTCGGTATTCGGTTCGGATTCGGATTTTACCGAATTATATAATTCGGTATTCGGTTTGGTTTAGATTTAAAATACAAAATCAACTGAAAACTGAACCGAACCGAATAGTTAAATAACTATAAATCCTAATGGACACCTAATACAAAATCTACTGGGCTCATTTCTAATTTGTTTTAACATATGGTGCAAAGAAATAAAATCCATTCATCAAGTAAATTTAGGAAGTAACTAGGGAACGTAAGATCTTTTGTCGATATCCAAGGTAGTTCACCTTATTCGAGTCTCGATTAAATTTAATAATCTAAAAATTATTGCCTCTTCTTGTGCTTTAATCTAAAAATAATGATATTAATTATTAGTTCGATTAATATATATACAAGATAACTTGAAACAATTAGATTTATAAAAAAAAAGAAGTTAAGGAAAATAAAAAAAAGATTAAAAATATATGATCGATAAATAATTTTGTGTATTATGCTTAATAGAAAAGGAAATTCAACTAGTATATGAAAATGGAAAATAGAAACAATTTCGATTCGGATAACCAAATTCGGTTAATTCGGTTTCGGTTCGGATAACCGAATTTATACCGAAAAAATTTCGGTTCGGATGGTTCGGTTTTTAGTATTATTTCGATTCGGTTCGGTAAATAGTAATTTAGTAATTCGATTATTTGGTTTGACTAATATGGTTCGGTTCGGTTCGGTAAAACCGAATGCTCACCCCTGGATGAGTTCCAATTTTTCTCCTTTTCTCATTTTCTCATTTTATCTATTATTTTATTTAATTTTAAATAGTACTCAACATGAAAATTAATTTTACAATTAAAATCTCTTTTAATATGTCAGTAACCCAGGACAATTTGTGGTGAAAAAAATAACAAGTTTATGGTTGTTAAATAATTTGGTATTTTACCAATCAGACATAGTTTGAATGATACATTCACTAAGTGGGTGAGGTGATCAGGGTTCGAATCTTGACACTGTTTACAATATCAGAAAAGATAACAAGTAAATAATTAATCAGTATAATTTCAGACAATCCAGTAGAGAAAAAAGCAAATCGAAGGCATAAAAAAATTTGAATTTCTCCAATTGGGAATCCAAGAATTGAGTTGACGGTGGAATAAATCAGAAGCATATACTTCATTAGTATTTCTTTTTTAAATTAAAATCGCTGTGGAATTGTGAGCCCGTTCAATTTTTCTCTTCTAATATGGAAGAAAACCAGACAAACAACAATATCCCTTGTGCAGAAAACACAATCACAGAATGACAAGTAAGTTGTTTAAATTCAGATGAACTTTGTTAATATTAATTAGATCCATTAATTTAATTACAACTTACAATTAGTGGATGCAGGTGGTGGAAGCAGAAGGACAACTTAATTTTTTACACTTGTTATTTTTTTAGAGAAGCCAGTTATATGTAGACCTGTTAACCGCCCGGCCCGAACTGCTTCAATGGGCTGGGTTTGGGCATTTATTTTTTTCAAAAACCCGGCCCGAGTCCGAACCCATCAAAGCTCGAAGTTTTATGGGTTCGGCTTGATTTTTATATAAATACCCGAGCCTGGCCAGACGAATAATTTTATTTATTTATTATATTTTTATACATTAAATTTATATTTATTTTAAAATTTTATATTTTATATTATTAAATTACTTTACTTCATTATAATAAATTTTATCAAATATTAAAGATTTTAAGCAAACAATGTAACTATATTTAAAGTTTAAATATATTTTAGTTTATTTTGTATTTTTTATATTTAATTTAATAATAGAATTTTTAATAAAAAAAATATTCACGGCCCCGAGCCGGGCTTGAGAATTACTTTGAAAACCCGGCCCGAACCTGAAGTTCA